>PVJD01014261.1:0-29910 GCA_004026545.1 Mormoops blainvillei | reverse complement strand
GGTACTAATCTCCTTGGTGGGGAAATGGTGTTATTCCCCAGAGTGCGTGAAGCTGTAACTTCACAGCTAGGCAGGCTTATGCTCCCTAGTTTATTATGCTTAATAATATTTGATTTCCTTTGCTCCCTTCTTTTATTAATATCTAGCTACCTATGCTAACAATACAAAATAATATTAAATGTAAACTGTAATTGAATAAAAAAGGGTCCCAGGGCTGATTATCATTGGTCCAGATTGGGTCACGTGACCACCCTGAACCATTCATTGTGATTGGTCAAACAGTGGGCCATTCCCTCTGGACCTGAGGCCTGATATCAGGCCCACTTAAACCAAATAGGCTAAGAAAGGGTGAAGACCAGTTTTAAAAAGCCAAAAACATGCAAACAAAAAAAAAACAGAATGCTATTTTCAGAACAATGGGGTTGATTGCCAGGTATGCAAAAAGGAAAAAAAAGAAAAGAAAAAAGAAAAACTCTAACATGGAGTAAGTGAATTTAGTTTTACAAACCAGCCCAGCCCTGGATAAGCCCAGGGCCAGTTCCCTCTCTCAGAGGAGCGGCTCTGATGGGAACTTCGACTTGTGGCAACAGCTTCTGGAGAGCTGGTTTTGCTGGGACCTTCTTTAATCTTTTCCAGATCATACCACGTGCCAGAGGGGAGCTGGCTCTGACTCTGGTCCCAGCACGAGGCTCTTCCATGTATCGTTGGGGTTATAGATGCTCCGTTATGTGGAATCATTACGGGGAGGTGGGGCATTTGAAGGAGGGGAGCCAGGGAGTAAGGAAGGGATCACGGAAGGGGCGGCCTCCGAGCAGGGCCTCCAAGGACGGGCAGTAAGAACTTCTCAGGGCTATAATCAAGACAGATCATTACAGGTATTAGCAAGGATGAGGAGAACCTGAACCCCTTGTGCACTGCTGGGGTGAATATAAAATGGTGCAACTGCTTGGGAAACAGCCTGGCAGGTCCTCAAAAACTTGAATCTCAAAGATGTTGTGGGTTCAGTTCCAGGCTACTGCAATAAAGTGAGTTTATTTTATTTTATTTTATTATTTTATTTTATTATTTTTAATTATTATTATTATTATTTATTTTTTTGCTGTTGGAAGACCTGGCCTTCAATTTGTAAAAAAATGCAGCAGTATGAAGGGCAATAAAACAAGGTATGCCTGTGTGTGACTTAGCAATTCCACTTCTAGCTATTTACTCAAGAGAAATGAAAACATATGTCCACACAAAAACTAGTAAATGAATCTTCATAGCAGCATTATTCAAAATTGCCAAAAAGTAGAAGCAACCCAGATGTTCATTTACTGATGAATGGATAAATAAAATGTTGTACATCCGTACAAACGGAATATTATTCCACTGTGAGAGGGAACAAAGCATTGATACCTGCTACCACACGGATGAACTTGGAAAATCCTCTTAAGTGAAAGAAGCCAGTCCCAAGAACACTGTATTGTATGACTCCATTTCTGTGCGATGTCCAGCACAGGAAGATCTACAGAGACAGAGGGTAGATTAGCAGTTGCCTGTAACTGGTGGGGGAGGGGAAAGGGAGCGATGCTAATGGGGGATTTAGAGGGGATGTTGAAAATTAATTTTAGTGATATTTCCATCACTGTGAATATACTAAAAACAAAAAACACACAAAAAAACACCAAAACCTGAACTGTACCCTAATGGTATGTGAATTATATCTCATTAAAGTTATTACAAAAAAGAAAAGAAAAAAGAATATATTAGGAGGTCGGAGATGAGGGGTCTAAGCTACATGTCAGCTGGGAACTCTGGGAAACCAGGGCCAACCGGCCCCCCAACCTTCATCCCTTGGATTTCCAAACGAGTGAAAGGGATTGGGGGAGTAAAGGAAAATGCTCAAATGAAAAAGGGGAGCAAGGAAAAGCTATTTCCCAGGCCCTGAAGTGGGCAGGAAGCACCACGAGGAAGCAGAGCGTCAAGGTGACTGGACACCAGCCTGGGCCACTGGCTCAAGTGTTGGGGAGAGATTTGGGGGCCCAGGGCAGCACCGCGATGTGTGCCAGTTTCCTTGGTGTGGAGGACCTGTGGCCAGCAGACTGTGTCTGCTTGGCTCTTGGCGACCCCCTCCAACCTTCCCCACTCCCTGTCTACAGAGGTGGGTTCCCGGCAGCCATGTCTGTACAGCGTGGCCCTTGGTCATAGCTGACTGCGTCGGTACAGACAGCAGACCCAAGCCAAGTCAGTCTTGGTCCCTCCCCTGGAATCTGGATCTTGAATGAGGAAGAGGCCCTCTCAGGAATCTGTGGGCTTGGGGGTTGTGGACAGCCAGTCTGCCCCTTCCCCCAACTCTCTGTGGGCGGAGATAAACATGAGAGAAAGCTGGTTCCTCAGCCCCATGGAATGTTCTCAGTTCTCCGTGGAAGTAACTCTAAAGTGAGAGGCCCTGGGGGCCCTTTGGGAGCCTAAAGGAGATCGTGAGCCAGTGGGAGAGCCCCGAGTGACCAGAGCAGCCACAGTGAAGCAGGCATGGAGGTTTCTAGACGAAGAGCACTAATAGAAAGGAGCAGAGGGAGGCTGGGTGTCCCGGCGACTCCTCTGGAGATGGTTGGGCATCAAGGACCATGGCTGTTGGGAACCACTGCCCTTGGCCAACAAGTTCTAAGGAACAAAACTTCCACAAATAGCGACATAATGGCCTTGTTAATCTTATCAATAATTAATATTTTGTGCTAGCGCAACCCATTATACTTCTCAAAGCACATCTACCTCCACAACCATTTGATTTGCTCTTCTCTCCAGTACATCTATATTGGAGAAAGATGTATTATGCTCTGAGAGCTGCCACACCCACAGCCCCTTTTAGATAGAATGAAGCTACCCGTATGACCCACCCCTTGCCTATCATGCCAAGATGTACACCTGACACAAAGGTAGACACCCCACAAGTGGGTCAGTGGCCTCGGAGGCAGCGCAGCAGGACATTAGTAACCAGCACAGGTAACAGTGACTAACAGAGCCAACACAGCCTCTCTCTCGGGGTTTCAGAGTCAGCCTCCAGAGAGAGGGAGAGCTCTGTTTTTGCAAGGGCAGAAGCCAAGAGACACAGAGAGAAGGCTGTAAGTAGGAGCCAAGAATAAATAAGAAGTGGCAGCAGCCTCCAGGAGGTGTGAAGAAGGTAGGAGAGAGACTTTGGCAGGGGAGGAGCAGGATGGTCGAGATGGAGGGGCCCTGGAACAGAACCTTAGGCACATGGCGCCCTATAGCCTGGACACTAGACTGGCACTGGGCACCGTGCCGGTCTCCACAGAATGTAGTCAGGAGGCTTAGACTTCTGTCTCCCTTTTTGTCACCATATCCTCAATAGGACCCCTCAACAGGGACCGCCTAAATGTATTCCTTAGTGTAGCTACACAACTCCCCCCCCCCATTTACAGGCAGACCTCGTTTTATTGTGCCTTGCCTTACTGTGCTTCACAGATGTTGAGCTTTTTTACAAATTGAAGGCAAGACCCTCCTCCACCAGGAAAAAGATGATGACTCACTGTATTGTGATATTTGCTTTATTGCAGTGGTCCAGAACTGACCCCGCAGAGGTGTGCTTGTCCCCCCGACCCCCACCCCGACCTGGCAAGAAGAGACGATTCCTGGCCAATGCCAGCATATCTCAGCAGAGTTCGTTCTCTTGTCTGCCCTTGAACCCTCTCTTCCCCAGAGGGGTCCCTGGCAGGGGCCCATGACATTCCTGCTGTGATGTGGTGACATTAGTCAGGATGTCACCTGCCTGCAGCCTGGACAGTTCAGAGATATGTCCCAGGAGAGGTAACCAGATTAAGTCAGTGACGAAGGGATTCTTCCTTTTTGGCTCTTATTTTCCCTCCCTCCCCCCCCTCTCCTGTTCTCCCTTCTTCTCTCCCTCCCTTTCTTTCTTTGTTTTCTCAAGCAAACTTGTCTCTCAGACACATTACTTGCTGACTCAAGCACCCAGCAGAGTCTGACTGGTGTCTCTGTCCCAATTCGAAATTCAATCTGATTGGCCCAGTTTGGGTCAGGTAACCACCTCCGGGCCAATCACCAATGGCCAAGGGAACAGGGAGTGTTTTGTAGTGTTAATATGGCTGCTGTGGCTCAGCCCTGGTGCTGCAGCTTCTCAGAGGAGAAGGGCACGTGATTTAGCCTAACACCAAGAATGCGGGCACTAGACAGAGAGAATGAAAATCAGAGGAGAGGAACGAACTTTTCTTCTTTAATCGACATATGTTGAGTGCTCTAGAAATAGTGCATACCTTTTCTTATTTATTTCAACCCCCACAACAGCTCTGTGAGAGAAGCCTTAATAACCTGACTTTATAAATGAGGGAAATTAGACTTGGGATGTTAAGACGCTTGCCCAAGACGTTGTGTCTAGTAAAGGGTGCAGCTGGATGCAAATCCAGGACCATCTAACTGCAGAAATGTTGTGCTGTTTCCTTTGCCAGGCTGCCTGCATGACCTTGAAGTGGTGTCACTGCCCTAGCTTTGCTGAAGTCTCAAGACTCTACCAGTTCAACCTCATTGAAAGGCCTTTGAAGCTTTTCTAGCTCACAGTCATCGAAATTTAGATGAGGGAGTGGAGGCTAGACAAGGTTAGTGGCTAGCCACAGTCATGTAATGAGTCAAAGGCTAGAGCTGTCCCCTGAACGGCATGCAGCCTGATGGGCGTCCTGAGAGCCTCTCCATGGCTTCTCGTCTTTCTGCAGAGCTGTTTCCTGTTCTACCTCCCTGTCTCTGGTCCTCTTTCTCTGCCCATCTCCTAAAAGATCAGTGCTACCAGTCTTTCTTTATTTCTCTTTTAACTTCTTTTTTTTTTTTCTTTTGAGAGAGAGTGAGAGCCAGAGAAACATTGATTTATTGTTTCACTGATTGATGCATTCATTGGTTGATTCTTGTAAATATGTACCCTGACCGGAGATGGAACCCGCAGTCTTGGTGTATCAGGATGATGCTCTAACCAACTGAGCTACCCAGCTACCCAGCTACCTAGCTAGGGCAGTACTACCAGTCTACGAGCACTTACAAAGTGCCAGCAAGTGAGCCGAGTACATCCTTGAGCTCATTGCCAGGCTCTGGGGACAGGGCTGATCTGTTGGGAGCCCGAGCCGGAGCCCATGTGACTCCTGCCTTCTTGGAGGGAGGCAAGGAAGAAAGAGGGAGAGTGGCCCAGCATGGATGACAGGTGCATCAGAATCAACAGCGGGATCTTGCATCCAGCAGGTAATGCTGAAGTCAGGGGAGTGAGCAGCCCTGAGGCATGAGGCACTCAGAGAGGGGGCCCAAAAGTGTCTCCATCTGCGATTCCCTGATGTCAGGTGCTCAGGAACAGGGAGCCTGGACTCCTCTCACTATATGACCTTCTATTTCCCGCAGGAAACCATGAAGACTTTAAGCAGGAGAATGACAAACCCAGCTTGCAGAAAATGGATTGGGAAGGGGCAGAAGGAGAACCAGAGCAATGAATTAGGAGGCTGGAGCCATCATCTGGAAGTGAGGTGAGTGAGAGAGCTTACACTCCAGTAGGGGAGGTGGGCGATGCATTAAGGTTCTACAGAAAACAGAACCGACAGGATATAACTATTTGTATACCTAGAGATTTATTATATAGGACTGGCTCGTGTGATTATGGAGGCTAAGAAGTTCCAAGATCTGCATTTGGCAAGCTGAGGACCCAGGAAAGTCAGGAATATAGTTCTTGTCTGAGGCCAAAGACCTGAGAACCAGGAGAGCCAGTGGTGTAAGTTCCAGCCCAAGGGCAGGTGAAAACCAGTGGCCCAGCTCAACAGTCAAGAAGGCTACGTTCCCTCTTCCTCAGTCTTTTTGGTCTACTTACCGTTGCTCTCAAAGTGATTGGATGCAGCCCACTCACCTTAGGGAGGGCAATCTGCTTTACTCAGCCTGTTGGTTCAAATGTTAATCTTATCCAAAACACTCTCACAGACACACCTGGAATGTTTGACCAAATATCTAGGCATCCTGAGGCCCAGTCAGGCTCACACAGATCAGCCGTCACAGGCAGTGAGCAAGTAAACAGTACACTTACAATGTATGTTCAGGGAGCAATAAGAAAGTAAGAAAAAAAAGGAGCAGGGTGAGGGATCAGAGAACAGTGGGGGCAGAATGATATGCACAGAGAGTTTCTAAAAGAAATATTTGTTAAATGAATGGCTGAGTCTCACACTTCTATGAAAATGCTACTTTTTTCTTTATGTCCCAAATTACTTTGTCTTATGTTAGGTTTTAACTGTAGTGAATACTATTGTTTCTGGGAACTAAGGTTTTATACACACAAACACACACATACACACACACACACACACATGAATCAGCAGCTTGAAAGATACCATGTTCACACGTTCTTCAGAAATGTCACATTTGATACGGCCACTGGACACGCTTGACTTCTTCTTTATTTATGATTTCTGGCCCTTTTCCTTTGAGGCTGCTCAGAATAGCTTCTGATCCTGCTCACTCACAGAAACAGTGAAATCAAATCTTCCTGCACTAGCCCTGATCATCAGCAGCCTTGCTTATGTAAGCTGTCCTGCCCTCTGTGAGTAACAGGGTGGTTAGAGCAGAGCCCCAGACAGGCTTCACTGTGGCTCTTTCCACATAAACATCCTCGACTTGAGCATTATTCTTCTGGTAAAGTGCACTCGTTTCCAGAAATCTCGTCGCAATCAATAAAAGTTGTGCGCACACTACTGAAGGCTAAGTTTCAGCCATTTGCTCTTCGCTCACCTCTTGATACCCCTTTAAATGTTTTCAGTCTATCCCTCAGTAATATTCAAATCAATGTTCTGACTTATTTATTCTTTGGAAGTCTGATTTATCTCCCTCAGCATCATGCCACTTCTCTTTGATTGCTTTTACTGAACTTCTGCACTCTGGGCAAAGCAGTTGGCTCCAAGCAGTGTATATTCTGTGGGCGCTGGTGTGCGCGCGTATGTTAATGAATTGGCGTGAGGGTTAATGTGTGTAGCCCAATAGAGTTGAGAAACCTCTGAATTTGGAAACAAACAGGTCTAGATTAGTGGGACAGTTCTTCTACATTCTAACTGTTAACTTAAGGCAAATCATCTTGTAGGGCCTCAGTTCCATACCTGTAAAAGAAATATAGGTATATACCCAAGAGAAACAAAAACATATGTCCACATAAAAACTTGTACATGGGTGTTCATTGCATCATTTTTCATAATAGCAAATGGAACCCACGTGTCCATCAACCGATGAATGCATAAATGATGTGTAGTCTACCCATACAATAGAAGATTATTTTGTCATAGAAAGGAATGAGGTTCTGAACCAGGTTGCCACATGGATGAACCTTGAGAACATGTTAAGGGACAGAAGTCAGTCATGAAAGACCATCTGTATTAGTTTGCTACAGCTGCCATAGCAAAGCATTACAAACTGGGTGACTTCCAGAACAGAAACTTATTGTCTCCCAGTTTCTGGAGGTTGGGGGTCCAAGATCAAGGTGTCAGCAACACTGCTTTCTTCTGAGGGCTGTGACAGAGAATGTGTTCTGTGACTCTCTCCCAGCGTCTGGAGGTTGCTGGCCATCTTTGGTGGTCCTTGGCTTGTGGAAGCATCCCCTCGGTCTCTGCCTTCATCTTCATATGACTTTCTCCCTGTGTCCAAATTTCCTCTTTCGTAAGGACACCAGTCATATTGGATTAGCCGCCCCGTTCCCATGATGTCATCTGCCATGACTCTATTTCCAAATCAGGTCACATTCTGAGGTACTGGGGGTTAGGACTCCAACGTATAAATTCCGAGGGGACACAATTGAACCCATAATACCACATATTGTATGATTCCATTGATATGAAAAGTCTAGAATAGGTGAGTCCATAGAGACAGAAAGTAGATTAGTGGTTGCCAGGGGCTGGGAAAATACGGAATTTGGAATGGCTAATAGGTACGGGGTTAAGTTTTGAAAATGTTCAGAAATCAGATAGTGCTGATGGTTGCACAACTCCGTCAATATACTAATGACCAATGAATTGTACACTTTAAATGGGTAAACTGTATGGTATGTGAGTTACATCTTTTAAAAAGCTATGTTCAGCCCAGGCTGGTAACTCAGTTGGTTAGAACATCATCCCGATACTTCAAAGTTGCAGGTTCAATCCCCAGTCAGGGAACATACAAGAGTCCACCAATGAATGAGTTGCTAAGTGGAACTGAGGCATGAGATAGCACAGGAGGAACTCCGAGACTGTGCTGCAGTTACTGGCCAGCACCTAGCATCCTGGTTGCCAGGAAAAGCCTTTTAGCACCTAGGTAGGATAGTTAGTAAACCAAGGCAGGGAGGAGGAGGGAGACATGTCTCAACCAATAACTCAGCAGCCCTGAGCCTGGTCCAGTAAGGTTGTCAGGTGTTCCAACATCCCAAGAAACATGGGAAGAGGGCAGTCCTTGAAATTCTGTGTATCGTTTCCACTATCTGGGAAAGAAAGCCTTTAAAACTGTGTATTCATCCCAAGGTCTAGAAGGAGGAAGAGGAGGGGGTCCACAGGGCCCAAAGAAAAAGCCCATAAAACAACTTAGGTTAATTGCCTGCCTCTGGTCACCATCTGCTTTATGAGGGAGCCCTAATGCTTACAAAAGGAGCCCATGAATAACTCTGGGTAATTGCCTCAACTTCAATTAACTGCCTCCTGTCATGTATCTGTTTTACAACAAGCAAATGGGGTCTGGAGCAAGATAAGGATTTGGACTAACAGACTCCCATACATGCCTAAGTTTGGGTAGTCACACCCCCCTGGGAAAGCTGGAACCACCTTTACCTGTCAGTCAACATGTAACCTCTTCACCCCATCCCACCAACTCTACAAGTCCTCAGAACAAAGGACCCGAGGCTCTAGCCACCCTTGCTCTTGCCACCTGTGGTCTTGCCTTTTACCCCCACCTCAGCAAGGCCTGTTCTCTTCCATGAGAATGTGTCGCCAATAAACCCTGCTTACCTACTAATAGACTTGCTAGACTGTAATTCTTTATTGTGTCGGCAAGAAGAACCGAGTTTCTCCTGTAACAGAACAACCAACCGATGTTTCTCTCTCTCCCTCTCTCTCTCTCTCTCTCAAATCAATAAAAAAATTTTAAAACTATTAAAAAAAAGTATAATACTGACCACTCTTTGCCATATCAGGGTCCTGCAGATCATGTGATACAGTGGAAGTGAGTGTGTCTGGAGAACTGCGTAAACCCAAGACAAAATTGTAACCTTTGGTCCTTAATTTTTGAGTACCTTTGGTAATTATGAGCATTCTGTGCTAAATATATGTGGTGAATTCCCTATCGATTCCAAATATTTGTACTGTAATAAGGAGAATTCAAGAGCTCTCCTTAAAAGTTAACTTACACAGTCACTGCAGGCTCCCTCTCAGGTTACTTAGAAAAACATCTTCCTTAAATCTGCCCTATGGTTCCCATGAAATGTTCATCCTTTCTGAATGGATATCTCTTTTACCATTGAATTATCTTTGTGCAATCTCCAAAAATCACCTGCAAGCTTCCGCATTTTAAGAGATGAGTTTTGTTGGGTTTTTTTTTTTCCCCCTGCATCTGTGCTTTTGCCCTTGTTGGATCACAGCTAATTCTTTCCCCAGAGGCCAAATACATTTTCATGAAACAGTCAGGATTTCAGGGGCTAACAAGATCATCTCATCCTCTGAGATACCTCCGTGCATTTCTACCCATCCCTAACCCCCAGAGGGAGCTGCATGGAGCCTTTGTATCCCTTAAACGCCATTCTGAGGGACAGCTATATTTGTGGGCAGTCCATTCAGATGCCTCTGGCCACAGGAGCAATGGCCGTCCTCCTCTTACTCATGACCTTGGCTGGGTGCCGCATGCCTACGGTAGAGTGAGCTGAGTTTCAGGTCTCTCAGGCAGCTTGTCTTCTGCTCTGCGGTGTGAGGGCTCTCTGGGTAGGAGCTGCATATAGATCAATAGATTGTAGGGGAACAGTGCAGTTGCTGAATCCAACTTGGCAATCCCTCCAATGCCCCCTTCTCCTATCTACCTGCTAGAACGTTTGCTTTGGAGCCTGATCAAAGTGCGCCCCCATCCTAGCTCTCTCATTGCTTGCTGGGTGTTTTTGGCTGACCTGCTTAACCTCTCCAGGCCTCCGTTTCTTCCTCTTTGAATGGGAGTAATGACCTTTCTCTCATAAGGCTATGATGAGGGTAGAATGAGATTTTCTGGCACACTGAGAGACTGATTTAATGTTGGCTCTGTGTCTCCTCTACCCTCCCCCTCCAGCCCTCAAGGAAAGTCAGGTCTGACCAGGAGGGTCCACCTTAACTGACTGAGAACTAAGAGACAGCAGGAAGAACGCTGCATTCGGGATCAGTCGTACCACGTGAGAGACCCCAGCTCTGGCTGTGACGTTGTCTAACTCATACCTTCCCACGTCACTAGGGTTGGGGCAAAGTGAGGAGCACATGGGATTATGGCTAAGAAACAGCTCAGAAACCTGCAAGGGGCTGTGTGTCTGGGAGAGTCTGTTATGTCAGTTGTCCTCCCCATGATCATGTGACCTGACACCCCTCACACCCTGGCCCAAGCTGCTCCTCACAGGACCCTACACGTAGTTCCTCTGAGGCTCACTTGTCCAAGACCCAGTCAGGCTTCCTAGCTCTCAGATGGGCAGTCCTCAGGCCCTCTCTGCAGCCCCATTCATTTTTCTTTCTCACCATTCTCCCAGCAGACTTTTTTCTTGGCCAAGGCAGCTTCAGGGAGCCCTGGGCCAGCTGACAGTCTCGTTCTCACTTAGCTCGTGAAGTGTGTAGAGCTCCTGAGGGACCCAGGAGGGTCCACTCAGTCGCTCCCCCCTCGGCCCCTGAGAGCTGTGGGGGCTTGGGCAGGTTCCTCCCCCGTCCTGCGGACGCCTCCAGTGTGAGCTGGCGATGATTGCAGCCCCCCCCCCCCATCAGTGGCTGTGTACATTAAATAAGTCTTCTTGTGTCAAGGATTTAGATCAGAGTCTGGCACATAGTAAGCGCTCAATAAATATTTGATATTGTTGTTGCTTAGTCCTTCAGTCAGACACTCACTGGACACCTTCTCCCTGCTGGGCACGAGGGAGTCAAATGAACCAGATGGAGACCCGCCCTCACAGAGCTCCCAGCCCAGAGCGGCAGGCACAGGGGACTGCAGACCGTGACTGTACACAGTGATAGCAAGGTCGGTGCTTGGGAATGACCACACAGAGAGTTAAGAGAAGGTGGGAGCCAGGAGGAGAGAGGCACTGACCCCTCTGGGGTGGGGCAGGAAAAGCCTTGCAGAGAGAGTCCATTTGGTTGGGCCATGAAGGGGACGTAGGAGGACACCACTGGTGGAGACGAGGCCGGGAAGAGGGCACAGTCAGGGGTGGGAACAGCACAAGCAGACACAGAGGCTGGGACAGTGAGGCTCACATTCAGAGACAAGAAGGACAAGCTTAGCAGCCCCTATCGCTGCCCCACCTCCCCCCCTTCCCCTCATTAGGAACCTGTCCTCCAAGTCCTGTCCCAAGCAGCTGTGACTGTCAGACTGCATGCTCCTCTCAGCCCAGCTGGGAACCCACAGTAGGTGCCCTGGAGCAAACACCCTGGGAACTGCCCTCGGCCAGGACCGATGGGAGAGGGCATGTAAATATCCCAGCGGCCTTGCCCCTTGAGGTGGAACAACTCCAAGTGGGGTTTCATGCTGTCTCCCAAAAGTCCCAGAGGGACAGAACCACAGGTGCTTAATATGGCACCTGCTCATTGGTGGTCACCTCCCAGCTGAAGACATCAAGCTACAGAAGAGCTGACCAGACAGGTTAATTGTCCAGGATCCTCTGTTGCCCACAGGTCTGGCCACTCAATAAGTTCTTCTGGCAATTACTGAGGACTCGGCCCATCTCCAGCACTGGGCTGGACACAGAGGGAGAGTCAAAGAAATGGAGAAAATAATCTCTCAAAAAACGATTTGAGGAGGCAAGACATACCTGTGAAAAAGCGAAAATATAAAAACTGGAAAAGGCAGAGTTCATTTAGGGGGCGAACAAGAAGGTCAGTGCTTTCGATCCCAGGTCGGTACCACAGAGAGAGGTGGGAGTGAAGGGCAACACAGCCCGGAGGGCTGGGGCCGGCGTGTGGGCGCAGAAGCCTGGCATACCTCGTCCGGATGGTTCTCTAGGCTGTAGGGAGCTGCAGAGGGCTTTTGAGCAGAGGAGGGTAGGGCCATCTCTGTGTTAGTGCTATCCTTTGGATTCAAGTGCAGGGTGACAGGGGATGGGGTCGAGGCTGTTGGAGTAGCTAGGGCTGGACCGGCTCTGGCTCCAACTTCAGCTCTGTCCCGTCTCAGCCAGCCAGGCTCCTCCCCCAAACTGGGGAGTGCCTTTTCATAAAATCTCAGAAAGCTTCCTGCCTTCCCACCCTTCCTTTCAGACCTGTTTCCTGTTCGGCCTCCAAACCTATTCCCATTCCTCCTACCGTCCCCCATGATCTCTGCCTTCCGAGTGTTTGCTTTGGCTCCCACCACCTCCTGCCCTCTCTCTCCTGCAGTGAGTGGAGGGGACTGTGCAAAATCACTTCTTCCCGCAAGCCACCCAGACTCATCGGGGCAGCGATTGTCTTCTCTCTACTTTAAGTAAACGAATTGTAGCAACCTTGGCCTTGGAAGACAGACTTTGTCTTCTAAGGACTTTCCTTCAAAACCACAAATGCATTTTGTCTCGATTTGAGGTGGTTTTTGCCTCTCTATTCAGCAACCTCAGGGTGTATGAAGTGGCATCTGGCAGCCTCAACGTTTCACAGCGGATGCTGCGCTTTTGTGAAAAGTCGATTTCCCTGCAAACCAGCCGAGAGGGCACAGATAGCACAATTCGCTGTCCATTCAATAAATGTGAACCAGACCTGGAGCCGGGGCTCAGTGGGTAAGACAGCTGCTCCCCGGGCCCCTGTGGTCTAGGCAGGGAGAAGGACAGGGTGGCAGCTCACACGGAAAGGGGGCGCAAAATACTGTGGGGTCTCAGAGGAGGTGCACGCAGGCCACACTGACCTTGCATGTGCATTGCCTGTAGCTGTGCAATCTTGGGCTAGTTATCAAACCTTCCTCTGCCTCGGTTTCCTCATTTGCAAAATAGGAGTAATGAGAGTTCTTCCTCTTTGAGTTGTCGTGAGGGTTATTAAGGGAACGTGCAGGAAGAACTTGGCACAGAGCTGGGAGGAAGAGGCACCAAGTAAATGCTAGCTCTTCTGTTTTTGTTTGTTTTTTTAAAATTCTCAGTGGGCACAGTTCTTTGGGTTTTAGTATATTCACAAGGCTATGCACCCCTCACCCCTATTTCCAGAACATCACCCCCAAAGAAACCCTATCCCCATTAGCAATCACTCTTCCAACTTCCGCTGCCCCAGGCAGACGCCGATCTACTTTCTGCCTCTATGGACTTGCCTGTTCTAAACATTTCATATAAATTGAATCATACACATATGTGGCCTTTTGTGCTTGCTTCTTTCATTTAGCATCATGTTCCCAGGGTTCATCCATGCTGTAGCATGCAGGCAGTACTTGACTCTTTTTTTTTTGGCTGAATAATATTCTGTTGTAAGGATAGTTTGTTTAGTCATTCATCAGGTGATGGACATTTGGGTTATTTCCGCTTTGGGGCTGTTACGAGCAGTACTGCTGTGAACATCCGTGTACGAGTTTTTGCATGGACATCTGTTTGCATTTCTCTTGGGTAGTGCAATAGCTGGGTCACATGGTAACTCTATGTAAACTTTTTGAGGAGCTTCCAGGCTGGTTTCCAGAGCGGCTGCACCAGCGAGTCTTGACTCTAGTTCTCGAAACACTTTCCCACATGCCACCATTCCACAGCCCCATGGAGGGAAAGTGATATGCCCAGAGTCCCAGGGAAAGATAATGGCAGAGCCAGGATTAGAGCCAAGAACCTGGGGCCCAGGTCCGCCACGTCACCTTAGGCCCCCAGGGTCAACCGTGGGGCCTATTTTATTGTGCCCGCAGTTGATGGGAAGTGGTACGAGGCATTGCCCCTGCTCATGACAGCTCGTCATCTAGCAGGTGGACTGTGACAGTCCTAGCTTATGTGAGCTCCCATAGACACCAGAAGGCCCTGAGACCCCCACCTCCACTCCTCTCACCTTAGCCCCACCTAGCTCCCGAAGCCAAGGCCAAGGGGAACAGTAGCAGGTATGATCTAGAAGTGGCAGTGCCGTACCAGACAGGTAGGTTTGTTTCAGAGGTGGAGGGGAGCCCTAGAAAGCTTCCCTGCCTGCCGGGGTTGGAGCCAGCCCTGGGTCGCTGCCTGGGGACCCTAGCCCCATTCTGCACCCACGCCAGACCCTCCCCTTTTGGACCCTCCTGTTCCGGTGCCTTGCCCAGTCCAGCATCTGCCCATATCTGAGCTCCCAGGTCCCTCAGGTGCTCTGCTGAAGTGCCCTTGAACCATGACTTAACCCTGCTGAACTTGGTTTTCTCATTGCTCACACCTGTCCCATAAGTGTGACCATCAGGTACTGGCTAAGGGGATGAAGTTGGTACTCAGACAAGGATTGGTCCTTACTAGTTCTGTGACCTTGGGCAACTCTTCTTACCTCTCTGGGCCTGTC
The DNA here is from genome assembly GCA_004026545.1 of Mormoops blainvillei. Taxonomy (NCBI): domain Eukaryota; kingdom Metazoa; phylum Chordata; class Mammalia; order Chiroptera; family Mormoopidae; genus Mormoops; species Mormoops blainvillei. Next base: position 15,286 of record PVJD01014261.1, on the reverse strand, counting down.
TTTCATACTTTGAAGAATGGGGGTACATGTACAACGTCGAGTAAGGACTCAGTAGGGGACTGGCTATGGCTATTACTGTGCAAATTAAAGGGGGTTGGCATGTAAAGCACCTAGCAGAGTGCCTAGCACATAATAGACGTTTGCAACATGAGATCTGTGGTGGTTATCATCCCTTGACTCCGTGCAGATGGTTGGTAAAGGGCTTGAAGACTCAAAGGAAGGTGGCCTTGCTTATTCCCCAGACATAGATGCAGAAAAGTGGTGAACTCCGAAGCAGGGGCAGACAGTGGTCAGAGCCAGGCAAGCCCACAGGGTACTAGGAGCTTTGGGGCAGAGCCAAGGGATTAGTGAACCACGCATGAAGAACGGACTGAGACCTGTTGAGAGGAGAGCCTCTGGGGAAAGCCAGAGGCAGGGGTTTTGAAGCCTGCTGGGTTCCTAGGCACCCAAATATCTGCTATAGAAGCAGCCAGATCTGTTTAAAGCAGGGGTGTCCAACCCACGGCCTGCGGGCCTCATGTGGCCCAGGATGGCTATGAATGTGGCCCAACACAAAATCATAAATTTACTCAAAACCTTTTTCTTGCTCATCAGTTTACATTAGTGTTTGTGTATTTAATGTGTGGCCCAGAGATGCCAAAAGGTTGGACACTAAAGGATCAGGGACTGAACTGTCCCTTTGGAGATTTCTTATGCTCCCTGGGCTGATGAGCTGTGTCCCAGCATGCTTTGGCAGTATCCCATGACACTTGTGTCCCATGCAAGTGGGAGAGAAAGTTGAGCGTGAGCTAGGGGGCCCAGAAGCCAGCAGAGATCATGGCAGGCTTCCTGGAGGAGCTGGTCTTGCAGAATGGGCAGGGTTTGCAGGGAGTAGAAAGGGCAGAGATCGGGGAGGAAAGAAGTCCCAAAAGCAGGACCACGAAGGTTGCTTCAGGGGTAGGAGTGAGGAGCTGAATCTCCTTTTAAAAATATAATACAACTTTGTGATATACCTTAATTGTAAGACGTTTAGCAAGGAGGAATTGTGAAAATACAGTTAAGAAGGGAAGGCAATGAAGCCCTGGCTGGTGTGGCTTAGCGGATTGAGCGCCAGCCTGCAAACCAAAAGGCTGCTGGTTCGATTCCCTGTCAGGGCACATGCCTGGGTTTCAGGCCAGGTCCCCAGTTGGGGGCATGCGAGAGGCAACGGGTTGATAATGTCTTTCTCGCATGTACATTGATATTTCTCTCCCTCTCTTTCTCCCTCCTTTCCCCTTGCTCAAAAAAAATTTTTTTTAATTAAAATTAAAAATTTTTTAAAGTTAAAAAAAAATCAACCAACAAGTGCTGGCAAGGATGTAGAGAAAAGGGAACCATAGTGCACTGTTGGTGGGAATGCAGACTGGTGCAGCCACTATGGAAAACAGTATGGAATTTCCTCAAAAAATTCAAAATGGAACTGCCTTATGATGCAGTGATTCCACTGCTGGGGATATACCCTAAGAATCTTGAAACATCAATTCAAAAGAACTTATGCACCCTGATGTTTACAGCAGTGCTATTTATAATAGCCAAGTACTAGAAATAACCTAAGCTCCCATCAGTAGATGAGTGGATTAAAAAAATGTGGTTCATCTACACAATGGAATACTATGCAGGAGAAAGAAAGAAGAAGGAATTCCTACCCTTTGCGACAGCACGGATGGAACTGGAGACTATTATGCTAAGTGAAATAAGCCAGTCAGTGAGAGACAGATGCCATGTGATCTCACCTATAAGTGGAATCTAATGAACAAAATAAACCAAGGAGCAAAACAGAACCAGAGACCTGGAAACAGGGAACAGACTGACAGCTGCCAGAGGAAAGGGGATGGGGGCGGAGAAGGGTGGAAAGAAGGGGAAGGGAGTAGTCAAAGAACATGTATGAACCACCCATGGACGTGGATAATGGGTTAAGGATAGAATGTGGGAGCAGGGGATGGGGTGGGATGGAGGAAGGCAAAGGGGTAAAAATTGGGAAAACTGTAATAGAATAAAGAAGAATAAAATAAAATTTAAAAAATGCTTATAATGGAGCTGTGATAAATAAAATACATAAAACATCTCTAAAAAAAAGGAAAAAAGGAAGGCAATTAAAAAAACCTTCGGTGGTCTCATCTCCCTGGAGGAACTAGTGCTAATATTTGGTGTGCTTTCTTTCACCTTTTTTCTATGCATATATATTATCTATACTCTTTCTTTTATAAAAGCAAAGATGAACTCATGTAATGCATACTGTTTGTGACCTACTTTTAAAAATGCATCATGAACTGTGTTCCCTGTCATTAAATATTCTACTTCACCCCTATCTAATGCCTTTAGAGTATTCTCTCATATGAATGGAACATAATTTATTTAAGTAATTTTCTATTCTTGGATATTTAAGTGGTTTCCAATTTTTCAATATCATAAGCATCTTTTAAATGAACATCCTTGTGTCTGAAACTCTGTGCAGGTCCTTAATTATGTCCTTGGGATACATCTCTAGAAAAGGAATTGCTAGGATAAAGGGATGCAGATTTTAAAGAATTTTAATACGCATTGTTGAATCGCTCCCCAGAAGCCGGGCACAAATCTCCCCTCTGTGTTAGAGTAGAGGCCGCCCATTTTCCAGCATTTCCACTAATGATGGGAATGGATTTTTTTTCTTTGTCAATTTGATAAATTCTAGACCAGAACTTGTGAATCCAAGTTTTCTGAGGTATAAATTGGAGGTGATAATAGTGGTGCCTGTCACGGGTTAGTTGTGACAATGGAAAGACATAGTGAGTGTGATATGCTTAAAAAGAAAACACAATTTGCATTAGTTAGTGATTATTCTAACTCAATTATCCCTGGAATGAGGAAGCCCTGGGAGTCAAGGTTGAAGAGATCATTGAAAGTCAGCTTTGTAAAGGGCTTTGTCTTCCCTTTAACTACAGAATTAGTATATACATCTAAAAATGGAAACATCCCCCATCTTTGATGGTAGGAAGTGAAAGTACTGCTTCACCTTCCTCACAGTTCTCTTCCGCAGAGATTAGGTGTGTGTCCTGCGAGATGTTTTCTCCTACCTTTACAAACTCTGTCTGTGGGTGTGTCTGTCTGTGCATACATCCATGTATGTAATTCATTGTTGTTGTCTTGCAAAATGTAATCCTACATAGGAATTCACTGTCATCTCATGACGTACAGGTCTGCCTTATTCTTGGTAACATCTGCTTGGGCTCAAGCTCAGATAAAGCATAATTTGCCTATCCTTTCCCCTGTGAGACAATAACAGCTCATCCTCATATGTACACCCTCACCCACGTAGGCTGGTATTTCTATAGTTCGTGTTCCTCATAGCAGGACGTGAGGTCAGAGTGGGTACATACATTGTCTTACTGTCAAATTGCTCTCCAAAGAGATTGAACTAATTAATTTATTCTCTCACCATCATGAGGAGAGTGTGTGGAGGGCTGGGAATGCCAGACTGAGGGGAATCAGGGCAGCCCTCCAGTATAGTCTGATCTGGGTCAGAAGCAACACCTGTCCCCCCTTACCTGTTAACTCTAACCATTCTGAACCAAACCTGAAGCGAAGCCAGGATCTGTCTCTAGCCTAGCTTCTTGCTGTCCTCTGCTGTGAAGCAAACCACAGAGGATTCTTTTTCTTGTTAATTAACTGGGGTTTTATTAAACACCTTAGCAGCTAGCCAACTGCTCTGACCCAGCTGTTCCTGGGAGACATTTGGATGAGGTTTTGTGTTTTAGCTTATATGTCTTCGGCGACAGGTTTTGTGTCAGAGTGTGCTCTCTATAATCAAGTCTTGAATCATCCGAGAGACACAGTTCTCCAACAACAAACATGTATGAAACCCGCACTGTCTGTCAGGCACGAGTCTGGGCCCTGGGGAGGTGGATGTGAGCATGAAGTGCCTGCTGCTGACACAGAGTCGTGGGGGACCTGGCAACCCGAGCAAAGAATGGTGATGAGGTGTGAACGTGGTGTTATGGGGCTACCAGGATGGGACCAAAGTTCTCCCTCTTTGGGGAATCGGGGAAGTGGACATTAAGCTGGATTTCAAGGCTCAGGAGGACTTTTCCTTGTGAAGAAGGGGAATGGGGTTAGCAGAGCCCTACATTTGAATGGGAAACAGCAGGTAGGAGTCTGGTGTTCGTTACCCTGTGATTTATGAAAGCAAAAAATGGAGAAGAACCCAAATGGCTAAATTAGGGCAATTATTAAATAAATTATGGTATAACTACCTTTTTTGCACATATTAAAATCATGTCTGTAAAATTACTGCTCTGTAATACATTTAAAAGCAGTGTATAAAACTATGTAGAGTATAATTCTATTTTGTTTTTCTAACTATGTGATCTGTCTCTAATCTTCTCTGTCTGGGAAAAAATACACAGTATTGCTAACTGTGGGTATCTAAGTTGTTTTTCTTTTTCTTTACAGTTCTTATTTTCTAAATTTTCTGCAATGAGGATGTAGTGTTTTAATAATTAGAAAAAGGAAATCCATGAAAGTAGAAGTCATATGAATGCCTGATAAATATGAAAAATGCTTAACCTTGTTACTTATTAAAAATGCAAATTAAAGCAGCGTTGTGATACTGTGTTTTAACTGACCAAATTTAGAAGAGAAACCTGCTAGTACAGGATATATATTCACAACAGTGTGGCAGGAGAAACCCTTGGATACTTCCTATTTGAGTATAATTAGGTCTAGCCTTTCTGAAGAGTGCAGAGGCAAAAAACAAAAACAAAAACAAAAACACAACCCTTTTCCTCCTACCTTCTAAATTTTCCTAGCTGGGCTAATAATCAATTAACAGAGACAGATTAACGGGTGAAAATCAAATTTTAATAGGTGCGCGCAGGAATGCACATGAACATGAAAACCTCAAAGATGGTGAGGCCACGTTGGTATATACATCTTTTTGGACAGATGAGAAGAGGGGGAAATGGGATCTTAGATTTCAAAAGTGAAAATGAGCAATTTACAGGTCATGAGGAAGAACAGGACACGCATGCCAGGCAGATTCTTGTTTCAGGGGGACGGAGAGCATGATCCCTCCCTTCCGCCGCACTCTGTTCAAGCCATCCTAAGGCGAATACCCTAAGATTTCCTTCCACAGCAGGCCTTTCTTCTGAACGTCTTAGGCAGGAAAGGAGGAGGGGCAAAGGCTCTTTCTGAGTCTTTTGTTTCTTAATAACCAGCTTAAAAATCAATATCCCAAAAGGCAGCTTTAGGGTTTTGGTCCCTTTCTGTTTTCTGCAATGAGAATGTAGTGTTTTAATAATTAGAAAAGCAATGAAATTATTTTTTACATTAGAAAAAAGGACCGAGGAAATCCATGAAAGTAGAACTGGTACGAATGACTAATAAACACGAAAAATTCTCAACCTGCCAATTATTAAAAATGTAAATTAAAGCCACATTGTGATACTGTGTTTTAAATGGCCAGCTTTAGAAGAAAAACCCGCTGGTATGCAACATGTACTGGCAACAGCGTGGTTAAGAGAAACACTTGTATGCTGCGAACTTGAGTGTAATGTGGTCCAACCTTTCTGAAGAGGAACTTGTCAATATCAAAGTCCTTAAAATGTGTAATTTCTTTTGTTGTTGTTCCACTGATTTAGGCATTCATTGGTTGATTCTTGTCTGTGCCCTGATGGGGATCAAACCCACAACCTTGGCGTGTCGGATGATGCTCTCACCCACTGAGCTACCCAGCCAAGGCTAAAATGTCTAAGTTGTCAATGATGTTGGTTTTTAAAGATGTATAATTGTATCCCTTGAGTATATTAAGGAAATAATTAAGGGATTGCGTACAGGTGGATAAACAAAAAAGTCTGTCACAGTACTTTTTAAAATAGTTGTTCAAAATAATATTATAGAATTATATTTATGGACTTGAAAGGTGTATAATATATTGTTAAGTTTTAAAATATGGTGTGATCCCTTTAAAAAATACATATGCAATAATTGGGTACAGAAAGGCCTGGAAAAATATATACCTGTTAACAAAAAATGTTAACTTCCATGACTTGGAAGTCTTTTTAAAAGAAAGGGTTTGTACCTTGACTGGAGTGGCTTAGTTGGTTGGGCGTTGTCCCGCAAAACAAAAGGTTGCTGGTTTGATTCCCAGTCAGGGCATGTGCCTGGGTTGAGGGTTCGGTCCCCAGTCGGGGGGAGTGTGTGAGAGGTAACAGATTGATGTTTTTCTCTCATGTCAATGTTTCTCTCCTTCCCTTTCCCTCACTCTAAAAATAAATAAAATCTTCTTTAAAAAGGTTAAAAGAGAGGGCTTATTAGGCAAAAAAGAAAGAAAGAAAGAAAATAAAAAGACTGGCTGTAGGTAGGGCTTGGAGTCTAAGTCACCAGCAGAGTGGCCAGGTGGGGAAAATGGCGTGTCCATGACCCTGGCGATCTGCAAGCGTTTCTGTACCTCAAGCAGGGGGAGGCAGTGGCAGAGGTGGGCTGAGAGGATGGGAGAAGGTGGAGCGGGGCCGGCTCTGGAAATTGGCTGCAGCAGCCTCCGGCATGGGCGATAGCCCGCTCTCTTGGACCGTGGGAAAAATACTCGCATTTGCCCTCATCTCTGGGACCAGCTCAACCTGTAGCAGGACGGGGAGGCCAGGAGAGGCCTAGACCACAAGGGCGGGCTTGCAGCAATCTGACCCCTTGGAATGATTTTTATTTTTATTTTTCTGCCCCCAGCCCCCAGCCCTGCACTGCAGCAATTCAGAGATCCTTTCCGTTTCTCAGCTGAAACCTGCTTCTTCTTTCCGTAGAACCTTAGCCGGTGGGGCCCCTTCTCCCCAAGGTAGTCTCACTTTTTACTCCTCCGTCACCTGGCCAACTCCTGCTTCGTGTTTCATCTTAAAAGTCACTTCCTGCTTTTGGAGATGATGGTTATGTTTATTATCTTGATTGTGGTGGTGGTTTATAGGTATAATACATGTCAAAAGTGCACCAGACTCTACACTTTTAATATGTGTGCATATTAATTATACTTCAACAAAGCTGCAAAAAAAAGAGAGCACCTCCTCTGTGACACAGATCTTAAACTCTAAGAGACCCATCTTATCTCCTGTCCCCTTTCACCCAGCTGCTGGACAGCCTCCATCCTGTCATCCTTCCCTTCAGGGCTTGGCATCTTTGCCAGTCTCTCTACGTTATTTTGCAAAGCTGTCTTTCTAAAGCTTTGCAAAGCTCCTCTCTCCTAACGACAGGGAGGCACATATGTTGCAGCTTTCACTTCTATTTAGAGTTGGGGATTTGAAGAGAGAGTGTGCACACACGTGGATAAACTCTTGTGTGCATGGCTGTGTGGCTGTGAACACGTGTGTGCCTCATCGAACATATGTGTTTGTATGAACCTGCGTGGTTGTGCATTAACACGTGTTCATGGGCATGTGGGCTTCAGAATGATGGCCTGAGCACATAGACGAGTATGTGTTTGGACGTACACGTGTGCTCGTGGCATACGTACACGCCCATGACCATGTGAGTGTTCGGAGGCGACAGGGTTTATTTCAGGTGCATCTAGGTTTGCGTGCCTGTTTTCACGTGGTGCTTTCATGTACCTGTGCGCATACGGTGTGAGTCTGCCTCTCTTCATGCCCCAGGGGGCACCCAGGCCAGTGCAGACTACAAGGAACAAAGGAATAATCTGCATAGTTTAGCTTTGATCTCTGCCAGCCTGGGATCCTCCTTTGCTCTCACTCCAGCTGCCAAGCTGTTTCTCCAGCCCTGTGGACTCCATCTTTGGAGCTTTGTCTTCCAGAAGCCTCCGTGTCTCCTTGCCACCCCAAGAGGGGAACCGGGCTAGAGAAGGGTAATGAGCATTTACTGAGCACCCATCATGCACCAGGTACCCAACCCAGATGTTTTACATATATTCTCAAATCTTAACAGTCCCTCAAAGCATAACAGTTGTTCCCACTGGAAGGTTGAGGAAGCTGAGGATCAGGGGAATTAAGCCATTTGTCTAAGTGATAGAGCTAGAATTCAAACTCAGGACTGCAAAACCTATACTTTCCAGTCACCCAGGTTGTCTTCCTGAGCGTGCATAGTTGCCAGGCACTGAGAAGTGGAAGCTGCAGCCAGAGTCCTGGGGGAGGTGTCCTGGGAAACACAGACAGTCTGACGTCAGGGGACAGGTGTGTGAGCAGGGAATCTGCAGAGTCCTCAAAGGATAACCCTTGCCCAGCTTTTATAAGGAGGGCAGGATGGAGAAATCCCAGGTGTCGGAGTGGTCCGCGGATTAAGTGGGGAGAGCAAGGCGTGGACCAATAAATAACACAAACAACAAAGATGAAATAAAAAACATCATCCTTGCCACCCCTCTCTGAGGACCTGGACAGGCTGCATCAAATTTCTCCATGTTCTTGTCTGTTAAATGTGTGTGGGAGATGGGTGTTAGAGAGTTTTTACAAGCTCATATTAAAACTGACACTGGCTGTCTTGCTGGGCTAACTCATGCAACTTCACAATCATTCTGTAAGATAGTCACTATTATTGGCCCCATTTTACAGATGAGGACACCAAGTGGCTCAGAGAGGTCACACTTCTCGTCCAAGTGGCAGAGCCAGATACAAACCCAGAGGACGCCTGACCCCCAAGCCCCCATTAGGTTTCCCTGTTTTAAAGTTTAAAGCAAATGGTTTATAAGATACCAGAGACATAGTAGACACTCAACAAATGGTAGCAAATAATGATGATGGTGGCAATGACAGTGACTGCAATGATGACGAAAATGTGTTTTGCTGACAGTTGAAGTGCCGTTAAATTCCTCAGCTGTCAGAGTTTCTGGAAAATCCCACATTGTTAGTGATTGTTTTTAGGACAACGGTTGCTTTCCTCAGGGAGAACCGTCGTGCCTGTCCTTGGGGCGACCAGACCAGTCCCCAAACCAGTGTTTACCTGTGTGGCTCTGAGCAACCTACCCTCTCTGGACATCATTTCTTTATCTCTAATTTAAGGATAGTAATAGCCTACCCAGTTCCTCAAAAGGTTAAACAGAGAATTATATGACCCAGTGGCTCCACTCCTAGGTGTTTACCCAGGAGAAATAAAAACCTTGTACACAAATGCTCATAATAACATTATTCGTAATAGCTAAAAAGTGAGAACAGCTCAGATCTCCATCAGCTGATGAGTGGGTGAACAAAATCCATACAGTGGACTTTTATATAGCAATAAAAGGGAATAAACTACTGATTCGTGCTCCAACATGGATGAACCTTGAAACCATTATGCTAAGCGAAAGAAGCCAGTCACGAAAGATGACATAGTCTATTGATTCCATTTCCAGAATAGGTAAATCTATAGGCAAATGCCACTCCAGGACAGGCAAATCCACAGAGGCAGAAAGTAGATTAGTGGTTGCCAGAGGAAAGAATAGAGAATGATTGAGTGGATATGGGATTTCTTTGGGGGAATGATAAAAATATTCTGGAATTAGATAGTGGTGATGGGTACACATGTTTGTGAATATACTAAAAACCACTGAATTGCATACTTTAAAAGAATGAATTTCATGGCATGTGAATTATATCTCAATAAAAACAGCTTGATCTCATAGCATTACTGTGAAGTTCAAATTAAAGAATTTATGTAAATCCCCTAGCACAGTGCCAACATTGTAATAAGCACTCATTAAACGGTAAACAATTCAAATAAATGCTAGCTACTATTACCGTTTTCATCATTACTGTACTAGCTGGTGATTTTAGTTCGTGAACCTCCCCAGAGCCTCAGAGTCCTGAACTTTATAGCAGGAATAGTGATCCTTTCATTAGTTAGGTCTTCTTAGTCACAGGTAAGAGATACCACTCTGGTTCACGAGTAAAAAGGGAATTCGTTAGAAGGCTGTGGCATAGATAATTGACCTAGAGGGAAGGACATAGAACCAGGCTCAGAAATAAAAGGCTCAGGGGACAGCACCTAAGGAAGCGTGTAGTTAAGAGACTATGGTGTTGCAGGTGAAGCACGTGGTTGTAGAGTCAGACTGTCTCAGTTTGAATCTCGCTCTGCCTGTTAATGCTTTGCGGCCTTGAGCTGTTCTCCTCAGTTTGTTCATCTGCTAGTTAGGGAAGGTGGAGAGTGTATTAGTGCATACTTTATAGGACTGTCATGAGTATTAAATAAATTAATGCCTGTACAACACTTATCACAGTGCCTTCCACTCTCAATAAATACCGTTACTATTATTGACAGGGCCTTCATGTTGGGATGATTCAGCTCTACCCAGTTTTTCTGACTGTTCCTGGCTCTGTTCAAGGTTTAGATCTGTGGAGTATAATGGGTCTAGCTAGGATCATTCACCTACTCCTTGGCCAGGGGACAATGAGGCATCTTGATTGACAACCTCACTAAGACTTCAAACTGCGGGAGGAGGTGATACCCAAAGGAGAACCCAGAAGACAGAGGAAGGGGCATAGCAGCAAAACCAACCCATGCCCCATGCGAATACCCTCATACAGGTTTTTGGGAGGATCAGAGGTAATTTGTGCCAAGTGTCTGGCATATAGTGGGCCCTTAGTTACAGAGATTCTTCTTAGCTGATGACTGTCCTGTCTGCCTAGGGGCTCTGCATTTTTAATTGCAATACAGGTTTGGGATGGATCGTGAAAGGCCTTGAATGCCGTGTTCAGGCATCTGTACTTTACTCGGAGAAATAAGCAGGTAGGGCCATCTCCTGAAAACCCCGTGTCATGCTCAGAGTCCCTGTGGACTGAGTCACATTCCCTAAGCCTCCCAGCCGTGTGCCTGTGGGCAACCGACTTAACATCTCCAGCCGTCAGCTTCCCTGTGCATAAAACATGTTCATGTTTCGAGTTGGTGGGGCTAAAATGAAAGAGTATTTGCAATGTATTTAGAACAGTGTCTGACCAAGGCAAATGCTCACTAAATCATAGTAGTTATTGTACATAAAAAAAAGTTACAGAACTCTACCTTGCCAGGTTGATGGGTGAATCAGTCAGGATCAAAGAGCTTATGACATCTTGCACATGACAATGTGTGTCCTGGAAAGACGTTTCCTTGATTGTAATCGCCACTGGCAGTAAGACACACCTTTAGTCTAGTGACTGTCTTTTCATGAAATGAAGTAACGTCAAATGCACACATTTAATAATGACATGGAGCCTGATTTCAGAAACATTTTTATTTTATTTTTAGACAGAAGGGAAGGGAGGGAGAAAGGGAGAGAAACATCAATGTGTGGTTGCCTCTCGCATGCACCCTACTGGGGACCTGGCCCGCAACCCAGGCGTGTGCCCTGACTGGGGAATCAAACCGGTGACCCTTTGGTTCACAGGCTGACACTCAATCCACTGAGCTACACCAGCTGGGGCTGATTTCAGAAACATTTAAATATGAGAAGGGTGTGTCTTAGGATTGAGGAAATAAAGTATTGTTAATTTAATGTTTCAAATAATTAAAAAATATTCTCATAAAGTCTATTACCAATTTCCCAAAACTTAGAACACAGTATTGCTTACTTAATGCTAAAAGGGCACTGAGCATAATTTAATCTTTCCTTGAAGCTTTTGAATTTCCTTGAAGGCAAGATCAGCAATTTTAAAATACACTTTTAGATCCTCTGGCTCAGTGGTTCTCAACCCGGACTACACATTAGCATCTTCCCCCTGGGAGCTTTTAAAAAAAATACCGCTGCCTGGGTCCCGTTTCAGACCAATTAAATCTGAGTCTGTAGGGGAGGAGCCTGAGCACTGGAATTTTTTGAAGCTGCCCATGTCAATTCTGTTGCACAGAGTCTGTTGCTAGCAGAGACCTAGCCCACAGAGGATGCCATCTGTATTTGGAGGTGAGGTTGAAGAGTCTGCAGAGGCTGGATCGTGGATGGTTCTCCTGTAAAATGGGGAGCTACTGAAGACTTAATAACATTGTTAATTCTGTGGGAGTTCAAGTTAGAATTACCACTCTGGTGACCTTGGAGCAGAGCTGGAGTTTGTAAGACTGGAGGAAGAGACCTTAGAGTGGAAACTTCTGCAACCATCCATGTATCAGCTATCTATTGCTGTGTAACAAAACAACCCCCAAATCTAGTGGCTTAAAGCAGTGATTTATTATTTCCCATGGTTCTGTGGATTGGTGGGGCAATTCTTCTGCTGGTCTTGCTTGTGCTCCTTCATGCAGCTGCATTCAATTGGAGGGTTGGCCGGGGGCTGGGCTAGCTCTAGTAACTGGGACCTCTCTCCATGTGGTGTCTCACCCTTGACACCTTCTTAGCATTAGAAGAGTTCTTAGTAAAAGAAGGGAGGTAGAAACTGCAGGATCTCTTCAGGCCTAACCTCGGAAGTCAGATGATGTTACTTTTGCCTCATTCCATTGGCCAAGGCAATTCACAAGACCAGCACAGTTCAAGGGGTGGGGAAATAGACTCTACCTCTTGATGGAAGGCACGACAAAGTCACACTTCAAAGGAGTATGCATTTGATAGGAGAAGTTCGTGGCCATATTTTGCCACACAGATGGAAGATATTGAAACCTGGTCTATGGCAGGGGGAGTAGACAGAAGTGAAGTCATTCATTCAGTCAGCGAAGCAGTCATTTATTCAGCAATTTATTGAACACTTCCTGTATACCAGGCATTTTTCCAGGCATTGGGGATACAGCTGTAACTGCCAGTGGCAGAGTAGTACTGCTCTTGTGGAGCTTACGATGCAGGGGACAGGGAGATATACAATAAAAAGCACATCAATATACCATGTAATGTGAAATTTAAAGAAACATAGCGTGCGGCAACAGGTTAGAGGGGGTTACTTTGGGCTCCTTTGAGTAAGGAAAATCTGAGCAGAAACCTGAATGAAGTGAACCGTGTGGATGTTGGAGGTTGGAGAAGAGCAAGTGCAAAGACTCTGAGGCAGGGTCGTGCTTCGTGTTTGAGAGACAACAGGGAATCTAGTGTGGCTGGCACGCAGTGAGCGAAGGAGAGGGTGACACATGATGAGGTGGGAGAGGCAGGCAAGGGCCAGAGAGTGTGAGACTTTGCAGAGCAGGATAAAGACTTGGGATTTTATTTCAAGTGTGAGGGGAGAAGCCATGGGCAGATTGTGTGCAACATTAAGCACAATCCTTTGTTTCAGAAGACTCCGTCTAGCTCTTGGGTTGAAAAAGATCAAAAGACCAAAGATCGGAGACCAATTAAGAGGCTATTGCTTACCGTATACCCGAAACCAATACAAAGTAATATTGAAAGTAAGAGAGAGAGAAATGATTGCTTAGACAATAGGTAGAGCAGGAAAAATGGTGAATAAATGTCAGATTCTAGGTATATTTTGAAGGCAGAGCCAATAGAATTTACTAAAATATTGTATATTGGTATGGGAGAAGGAGAGATAAAGAAGCCGAAAGCTTTTGGCTTGAGTAACTGGGTGACTTGTGGTACTTTTTACTGAGATACAGGCGGCCCCGAGGAAGGCATGGATGAATTAAGGAAATCACAAGTTTGGCTTTGGGTATGTTATATTCCAGTGCGTTTTTGACCTCCAAGTGAAGAGGCTGAGTAGGCAGTAGACCATAGAGTCTGGAGTTCAGGTTGGGGTTGCAGATAGAAATCTGAGTGTTATCAAGGGCAATATCAAAGCTTGAGGCTGGGTGGGTCAGTTTGGGAGTGAGTTTGATAGTGAGATCTGAAGAAGACTGAGTCCTGGGGCACTCTACCCTTTCCGGGTAGGCTGAGAGGAAGGATCCAGCCAAAGAGACTGAGAAGGAGTGACCAGTGAGGTGGAAAGATGAGGAGGGGGTGTGGAATCCTGGAAGCCCAGGAAGAAAGTGTTTCCAGAAGAGTGGCGTCAGTAGTGTTGAATGCTGCAGAGCAATCAGGTAAACTGAGGCAGAGAAAGACCTACTCATGTGGATTTGGCAACATGGAAGTCACTGGTAATCTTAAGGTTAAATGGAGCAGAGCGGAGTGGGTCGAAGAGAGAGTAGGATAATTGCAAAAAAAATGAGGCTGTGTGTGTGTTTAGTTGAGAAAAAGTGCAGATATTTGTATGTTAGTGGAAATAATTTACTAAAAAGATAAAATTACCAATGATGCAGGAGAAAAGGGGACAATTGCAGGAACAAAGGGCACGTGATCTGGTGGACCCGGGGCCAGGTGGCCTTAGGTAGCAGCAGGGACAGTTCTTCCATTGTATCCAGGGGGAAGGCAGAGCATATGGGCTCAGACACAGGTAGATTGAAAGATTTGGCATTAGGAGAGTGTGGAAAGAGTCAGGAGGCATTTGGAAAGTAGAGCGAGGAATGAAAGGATTTAAAGCATCTCCCAGTGAGACCATCTTTTATCTGCAACCTCTCCCAACACCCCGTCTGTGCCAGGCCGGGTGCCAGGCCCAGGGCCTCACAGATGACTCATCCAGTGCCCCTGCTGCTGAGAAGTTCACAGTCTGAGAAGGGACACAGACCTGCATAAACTGACAGCTTCAATACAACGTGTTAATAACAAAGACGTGCACAGAGTGTTTTGAGAACAAAAAGGGTGTGAGTAACTCTGCCTGGAGGGGTCAGAGAAAGCTTCAGGGAGGTGAGATTTAAATTGGGCTTCAAGGAGGAGAGTATCAGGCAGGCTGGGGGAGGAAGGTCATTCAAGGTGGAAAGAATGGCCTGAGAAAGCCACAGAGATGAGAAAGATCCTTTTACTGCTTTTCTCGCTGCCCCACCTGTCTCTTCTCCTCCCTCCCCCCTCCCCATGCCCAGGCTGTCGTCTCTCAGGCTTTCTTAGTTCAAGAGGAAATTTTTCTTTTCGGAAAGTTTAATAAACTTCCGTTCAGCTTGTACCAAGTCATGACAAAGGTGTATTTCACACTTAAACAGCTCAGATGTTATTTTTTGCACTTGAAGAACAAGCTATTTTTAAAGAAGTCCAGACTCACTGAGACTCAGCAAGGACAATTTCTGTGACCTGTTTTTAAGAAGTGAGCTTTGGAAAGCAATGTAGTGACCAGCGGTGGCAGAATCAGAGGACCCGGCAATTCTCGCCTTTAACTGTTTCAGTGAGCCAGTGAGTAGTTTCACCTTTCTAAGCTGCGCGTTTGATCTTAGCTCTCTGGTCTTCTGAAAAACTCTCAGGGAGCATGCAACAATTATCCACGCTCTCAGAGGTGGCCTAAGATAATGGCAGAAAGGATGGTGAGAAAGGGGATGGATTTGAGAGGGGTCGAAATGGGGTAATGCAGCAGTCTCCTACCCTACCTTTTTGGCACCGGGGACTAGTTTTGTGGAAGAAGACAGTTTTTCCACAGACCAGTGTGTGCAT
>PVJD01014260.1:0-29923 GCA_004026545.1 Mormoops blainvillei | reverse complement strand
TGAGAAAACATTTGCAAAGGTGTGATGGTTACAGACTAGTCTAGTTCTGACAATTGCTGTCAATGTGACATTTCTGCAAAATATGGCTCAGGTGGAAGTTCTTTCTGATACCAAATTATAATGGTAATATTGAACATTTATTGAGTACTCATTACTATGCATTGGGCCATGTGCCAGGCTTTTTAATTGTCTTAACTCATTAAATCCTCACAATAACATTAGGAGATGGAAGTTATTATTTTGTGTACATTATACATGAGAAAACTGAGGCATGAAGAGAAGCAGTTAGTTCAAGAACATATATCTATTAAGTGTAGAATCACGATTCAAGCCTGGGTCTGGCTAACCTTGCTGCCCATGTTCATAATGGTTATGCTATATTGGCATTGTTGATCATTGAGGGAACCATTGTAAAGATCAGGAACTCCTTTCTCATCTAACTCACCTCTGTCCTGAATCCTTTTCCCCTTCTCTGCTCTAATACCTAGTACTTCCAATACTTTCTGAAAGGCTCAAAGCATAGGGAATAAGAAAGGCTTAGAGTAGGAATATAGTCAGTTCACAGGAGAGAAGCACCATTTGTTCTCTGCACGCAGGCAAGCATTGATGACCAAAGAAATCACAAGCTGTCTTCATGTGAGCCAAATGCTTATTTTGTGTTTTTCACAGAGGAAATTAAAAATCTGAACACCCTTCCATGCCCGTTCCAGGGTCAAGCATCTGCTGGATGTGTTAGAGCCGAAGGTTCCCATCTGGATTTCTTCAACTCTTTGTCCATCATCCTGCCTTTCTCATTGCCCCAGCTGTCTCTTACCTCTCTGTTCCTTTATCTGTTTTTGTCTTCCACTTCTCTCACTCCTTTTTAATATTTATTTGCTAAGCCCTAGAAAGAAAAGAGCATTTTACTTTTACTCTCCAGGGTGATTTCCTAGCTGGTCACATTTTCTTCTACTGACTGTCTCTGATCATTATAGTTTCTCATCAGGCACCCATACTTAGGTTTAATATTCAGAAAATGAAGGGGGGAAGATGGCAGTATAGGCAGACATGGCTCACCTCTTTGCACAACCACATAAAAATTACAACTAAAATATAGAACAACCATCACTCAGAACATGAGAAATAGAGCTGAAGGAAGTCTGACGACTACAGAATTAAGGAAACCACATCCATCAAACCGGTAAGAGGGGTGCAGATGCGGAATGGGCTGTTCTCTTACCCAGATGTGGTGGATAAAAATTCGGGAGGGATATCTTGGGAGCAAGGAGTCCCATCCCCACACCAGGTTCCCCAGCCCAGGGTTCCAGTACCAGGAAGATAAGTCTCCACAACTTCTGGCTGCAAAAACCAGCAGGGATTGCATTGGTGGAAGAAACTTCTGGAGCCCCAAGCAGTTCCTCTTAAGGAGCTCACACACCAACTAACCTACTCAGACTCACTCCCTCTGAGCTCCAGTGCCGGGGTGGCAGCTTAAAGGGCACTAGTGGCATACAGGAAGAAACTGAAGAGTCTGCCAATGGGGTACGTAGAGGCCATTGTACCTTTTCTGAGCCCTACCCCCACAGAACCACAGAACTGGCAGGCTGGTGCCATATCTGAGACTCCTTCAACCTGGCTAACACTGTTTGACACATGTTGGGGATTGCCAGAGACTCTGTCCCACCCAGTTTATGGGCCCACCCAAGCTGCTTTTCTGTATGAATGGCTGGTCTTGGCTCATGCTTAACAACTTCCTAAATCCTATCAAATAAGCAACAGCTGGCTTTAGTGAGCCCCCAGGCCTAGCAGTAGCAGCAGCCAGATTAGTTTCACAGCTTGGCTTTGCCTGTGAATCTCCAAGTCCATTGCAAGTAGCAGCCATCTCAGATTGCTTTATAGTTCAGACAGGGTGGTCCAGGGCAGAACACAGGTTGGGGCTGACCTTGGCCTGCACCACCTGGGAAATCCCAGGACCAGCGCACCCAGTGGACAACTACAGACCACTTCAGAGCACCGCCATCTTGTCCCTGCACAGCTGATCCTCCACGGAGGCCAGAGGTTGGTGGTCAGTGGTCACAGCCAATCCTTACAGTTGACTGGCCTGGGTAAATTCCTCCCACTCTGCCAACAACAACCAAAGCTCAGCCACAAAAAAGAGGGTGTACTCAGCCCACACAAAGGGTACACCTCAAATACCCTACTTGGGTGATAGAGGAGGTTGTGCCACTGGAGCCTACAGGACACCTACTACATTAGGGCAAGACATGGAGTCAAAGCAGCTCTACCTAGTATATAGAAACAAACACAGGGAGGCTGCCAAAATAAGGAGAAAAAAACATGACCCAAAGAAAATGAAGGGGGCCCACTTGATTTCAGTATGGACAAAGCTGAAATCTAGTCCCTCCATTGAAAAATAGTGTGGAATGCCAAATAAAAACAATAAGGTCACTTAGTTAAAATACTGCTTTCAAGTTCTCAGAGTGCTTTTTTTCAATATTTGATATTATAAGACATATTCAACTATATAAATATAAACTACATTTGTACTACTCTCTCTTTTGGGCTACAACTCTATGAGGTAGACTAGGCACATACAATTAACTTTATATGCTGACAATTAAGTGACTTGTCCATAGTCATACTGATAGCTAGAGGCAAAACTAGAGATAGACTCCAGGTATGCCATCCTTAGCTTTGGAGATCTTTCTACTGTTCCATATCCAGTGGATATGATCCTTCCCCCATGCTCTGGATTTCAGGAGGCTACAGCTGGAAGTAGCTCATGTATGGTGCTCTTGGGTAACCAGGAGATGTATAACAATAACATTAACTTTTTTCTGAAAGCATTCCTGTGCTTTACATGCATTTTTTTTCATTTAATTCTCACAAAATCTGATGTGATTAGTACTAATATTGCACCATTTTATAGATGAGAAAACTGGATTACAAAGAGGTTGAAGGCTGGGGTACTTAGTAAAAGTACTCCGTGATAGTTCAGGCTGACATTTGAGTCAGGAATGCCTACTGGAAAATATCACTTGCTCCATTATTTTGGTCATGGCATCAAACATCTTCCTTTCTCAATTCCTACTTTCCAGACAGAAGTACTCCAGTCTTTATCTTTCAAACTCAGACAAGAAAATCCTAGTCACATTTGAACATTTCCTTCAGACAAAGTGTGAAAACCATGAAGTGTACAATTTAGTAACAATATCAATAATCTTACCTTATGTAGTCTAGGAGTTATAAGTTCTGGATTTAGTCAAACTGGGCTCAAATCTCTTCAATTATTGACTAATTGACTTTAATAAGCCAACTTTCTATTCAGTTTTCTCATCTATAAAATGGAATGATAATTAATACTAATCACATCAATCTTTCTGGGAATTAAGTGAGGAAAATGCTTGTAAAGCACAGAAGAATCTCTAGAAAATGTTGCTGCTATTATTATAGTTTTCATTGTATTTTCTCCTGTTACTTCTTTTGAAAGTGCTGCTACCCATTTTGTGAGGCATAAGCTGGGACACAGGGTGAAATGACTTACTCACGACAATTCAGAGTCCTGTAATGGACAGGGTGGTGTTGGCTCTGGCATTAAGAAGAGCTACGCCTCAGGGTTCTAGCTCCCAGCTGCCTGTGTATGTTTTAAAGGACTCCATTGAAAACATATGTGCTGTTTTTCCAAAACCCCCCCACCAGCTTTCTTTTTTCTTTTATTTTCCTTTTTTTATTTCTTTAGAGAGGAGAAACGAAACCAGACACTATAAGACCAGGGGGAAAAATTCCAGGAAAGTCTTGTTTTCAGTTAATTTTGTATATTTTATTGGCACGGGGTTTATGTCTTTCTCTCCATCCCCTTTGCACCTTCATTGCCTTCATCTGCACTTAAAATGGCACAGGTGAACGGTGCAGTATAAAGCAATAGGGGCAGGAAAGTTTCCCTTGGGTTTCCAGGTCTGGACTGAGATAGATTCTGTGTCCTTGAGGATCAGCTTCCTTTTCTGCGGGGCTTGGAAATATCTCATTCTTTTGGGCTTCACACAGTGTCAGGTTCCTTCCTAGAAATTTTCTGGGCCTCTGTTGGGGGCAAGGAACAGGCCGTGACCCCCAGCAATGGTCCACTCCCACTCACACAAACAGCGACTTCCTTTATAGCAGCCGCAGCTGATGGGTCAGCCTGGGAGCCCAAACCCCTCCCCACACTGCTTTCCCCCAGGTAAAAATAAATAAAATATCAGTGAGCTGATTGTTTTTTGGATTGCACCTCACCTATTTCTTCCTGTTTTGAGCTTTCTGGCTTCTTAGCGGGAACTACAAACCTTACCTTGACTGTTGTAGGTGTGATTTCCTTCTTTCTGGCTCCTGTCCCATTCTTCTCCCCCATTCCCTCATTTTCTGGCTTGACACTCTTATCTTTTTAATTGGGATTTCTCACTAGCAAAGGGTTTCCACCTTCTCTCAAATTCGTAAGTGTCTGGAAAGGATGGCGGAACAAAGTTTTATGTAACCCAGCAACTGGAGCAGAGAAGTGGAAACTTCTCATCTATCTTTTACCCAAGATTCACTATGTGACTGTGAGCCATTCTCAGTGACAGGGCCATTTGGCTTTGAGAAGGGTGTATTAGTCACCCTCAAGTTACCTCAAGTAAGCTTACAGAAATTGTGTTTGCTGCTCTATAAATACGCCTTCAATACAAATCTCTTAAACTTTACCTGTCCCGTGAAGCTCCTTCACATAAACATAGAATGCAAATGCAAACATATGGAGGGAGGGGAGGGTGGCTTGGAGGGCAGCTTCGCATATAGAAATTCTAGAGATAACACTGGCCATTCACATTATATACTACTCTTTCTCAAGACTGAAAAAACCACACCCACATTTAACGTTTTTGGAATGTACTGTGATGGTTGTAGAATTTAGCTGGTGTATATAGGTTCCAGATTGTGCCCTAACATATCAATCAGAATAATGGCCTTATGTGGTGCATTTGCAGTTCTGTTTGTAAGCAATATAAAATTATACAGAACACAACAGTTAACAAACACATTGATCAAAATATTTATGGAGTGTAGAACCCTATCCATTCGCCTGTAATGGGTGGATCCTGTTTGGGTGGATCTGAAATGCATTGAAGTCATTGAGGCAGTGTGAAGGGGAAAAGCAGCAGCAGGAAGACAGGCTTAGGAATGTAAATAAAGCATATCATTTTAGGGCAGTAGCTGAATAGCAGGGGCAATTGCAGAAGCAGTAAAGTGTTAGTTGTCTAAGCAGAGTGGAGGGCTGAAAACATGGTTCCTATCTCCTCATGGGACCAGACCTGACAGATTGTGAGTCTAACTTTTGGATGAAAACAGGGGTAGATCCTGTTATAAAGTAGTTAATATGTTGCAGGGATGATAAAAATGCACATAGATGTATATTGGTTAAGAGTATGACCCTCATGCTGGTGCCAGGTCAGAATGATTCAACCAGATCGTCTACTAACCAGCCCTGTGACCTTGAGCTAGTCATCTCTCCCTCCCCAGGCATTGTATCCTCATTTAGAACAACGGAGACAATAGTTCTACCTACCTAATAAAGACAATGAAATAAGTTCATACATGTAAAGTACCTGGCACATGTTGAGAGCTCAATTGAAAGGTACTATTTATTCAGTGCTTACAATGTGCCAGAATCTGTGCTAAGTTCTTTACATGCATTGTCACCTTTACTTCTTACAACTACCCTAAGAAGTAGAAACTATTATTATTACCCATTTTCCACATGGAGAAACTGAGGATAACAGAAGATAAGGTGGTGATGGTAACTGAGTGTAGAAGATGCTATATATAATGCATAGGTACAATAGAAGTAAAAAGATGGATATGTCTAGCTCTGCCTGGGGAAATCTGGGGAAAGCATAACAGAGGAGGATACGTTTAAAATGGGCTCTAAAGGATAAATAAGGGTCTATCAAGAGGGGCAGAGACTATGCAAAGGCAAATGCATGCTAGTTAAACATAGCTGGAGAACAAATGTGGGAAGGATAGACATTGGCAGGAAATAGACCTGAAGTTTCTCTGAAACTCTTTTGTGTATGCTATACTAAAGAGTTTGGACTGTACTCCCCAGGGAATCATTAAAGAAATGGAAAGTTTGCATTCAGTGAGGGAATCTAGGTATTTGATAACCAGGTTCTGTATTAACATTGTAGCAGGGCTAACAGATAAGTCCACTTGCAATGCAGCCTCTGTTCTCACCTCGAAAAGCTCACAATATGGTGCAGAAGACAGATTCCAAATCAAAGACAAATCAACAGTTATAAAATAAGGTGGTATGCTCAGGAGGAGAGAGACACACACAGGGGCTGGAGAACCACAGAGAAAGAACGTTGTTCTAGGGCTGGTGGTCAGGAAAGGCTACTCATAGGAGGGACCTCTGGAATGAGGTATTTTTTTTTGTTTACTCTATTATAGTTGTCCCAATGTTTCCCCTTGGCCCCCATCCACTCAGCCTTCCCTGCCCTCCCTCAGTCAATCCCCACTCAATTGTCAATGTCCATAGGTCATTCATACATGTAGCCCTTTCCCTTCCTTTTGCCATTTCCCCCTCTCCAACTCACCTCTTATAACTGTCAGCCTGTTCCATGTTTCCATGTCTCTGGTTCTATGTTGCTCATTAGTTTATCTTGTTCATAAGATTCCAGGTATAAGTGAGAGTGTATGGTGTTTGTCTTTCGCCTATTGGCTTACTTCACTTAGCATAATAGTCTACAGTTCCATCCATGTTATTTTGAAAGATAGTTCTTTCTTTCTTTCTGCTGTGTAGTATTCTGCTGTGCAAGTGTACCACGGTTTATTAATCTACTCATCTACTGATGGGCCCTTAAGCTGTTTCCAACACCTAGCTATTGTAAATAGTTGCGCTATGAACATAGGGGTGCATAAGTTCTTTTGAATTGATGTTTCAGGATTCTTATAGTATACACCCAATCACTAGGTCATAAGGCAGTTCCATTTTTACTTTTTTGAGAAAATTGCATACTGTTTTCAACAGTGCCTGTACCAGTCTGCATTCCCATGAATAGTGCATTAGTGTTCCCTTGTCAGCACTTGCCAGTACTTGTTGTTCATTGATTTGTTTATGATGGCCATTCTGACAGGTGTGAGTGGTATCTCATTGTGGTTTTAATTTGCATCTCTCTGATGATTAGTGATGTTGAGCATCTTTTCATAGGTCTATGGACCCTCTGTATGTCCGCCTTGGAGAAGTGTCTATTCAGGCCCTTTGTCCATTTTCTACTTGGTTTGTTTGTCTTCCTAGTATTGAGATGTATGAGTTCTTTACATATTTTTGAGATCAAACCCTTGTTCAATGTATCATTGGCATATATGAGCTCCCAAACCGTTGGTTCTCTTTTCATTTTGATGATGCTTTCTTTACCTATGCAACAGCTTTTTAATTTGTTGTAGTCTCATTTGTTTTTCTTTTCCTTTATTTCCCTTGACTTTTGGGATATATTAGCAAAAATATTGCTACGTGGGATATCTGAAATTTTACTGCCTATGTTTTCTGCCAGGACCTTTATGGTATCACGACTTACATTTAATTATCATACCCATTTTGTGTTTATTCTGGTGTGTGGTGTAAGTTGGTGGTATACTTCTTCTTCTTCTTTTTTTTTTTTTGCATGTAACATGCCATTCTCCCAGTGCTATTTATTGAAGAGGCTATTTTTACTCCATTGCATATTCATGCCCCCTTTGTCAAATATTAATTGATCACAGAGTCATGGTTTTATTTCTGGTCTCTCTATTCTATTTCATTGATCTATATGTCTGTTCCTTTGCCAGTACCAGACTGTTTAGATTACAGTGGTCTTGTAGTATAGTTTGATATCAAGTATTATGATCCCTCTTACTTTGTTCTTCTTTCTCAAGATTGCTGAGGCTATTTTGGGTCTTTTTTGGTTCCATATAAATTTTTGAAATATTTGTTCTACATCTGTGATTTATGCATTGGTATTTTAATAGGAATTGTGCTGAATATATAGATCGCTTTAGGTAGTATGGACATTTAAATGATGTTAATTCTTCCAATCAATGAACATAGTATAAGCTTCCATTTATTTGTATCTCCCTTAAATTCTTCAGCATTCTAAAGTTTTCTGAGTCCTGGTTTTCTACCTCCTTCATTAAGTTTATTCTTAGGCACTTTATTTTTCTTGTTGCTATAGCAAATGGAATTTTTCCTAGTTTCTCTTTCTGATATTTCATTGTTGGTGTACAAAAATGACCTCAATTTCTGAATATTGACTGTGTGCCCCATTATTTTGCCACATTCACTTATTTGATTGAGTAGTTTTTCAGTGGAAACTATAGGGTTCTCTACATACCCTATTATGCCATCTACAAATAACAACAGTTTTATTTCATCCTTTCCAATTTGGACGACTTTTATTTCTTTTTCTTGTCTAATTGTTGTGGCTAGAACTTCAAGTACTATGTTGTGTAAGAGTGGTGAAAGCACACACCCTTGTCTTGTTCCAGATCTTAATGGAAACACTTTATTTTTTGCCCATTGAGTATTATGTTAACTGTAGGATTCTTGTATATGGTCTTTATTATGTTGTGGCATGCTCCTTCTTTTCCCATTTGGATGAGTGTTTGTTATCATAAATGGGAGCTGGATTTTATCACATGCATTTTCAGCATCTATTAACATGATTATGTGATTTTTGTCCTTCATTTTGTTTATGTGATATATCATGTTTATTGATTTGTGAATATTGTACTATACTTGGATCCCTGGGGTGAATCCCACTTGAACATGGTGTATGATCTTTTTAATACATTGCTGGATCTGGATTGTCAATATTTTGTTGAGAATTTTAGAATCTATGTTTATAAGAGAAATTGGCCTGTAGTTTTCTTTCTTTGTTGTATCTTTACCTGGTATTGGAATTAGGATAAAAATGGCCTGGTAAAAAGAGTTTGGGAATCTTACCTCTTCTTGAATTTTTTGGAATAGCTTGAGAAGTAAAGCATTTAGTTTTTCTTTAAATATTTGGTAGAATTTGCCTGTGAAGCCATCCATTCCAGAGCTTTTGTGTGCCAGGGTTTTTGTTTTGTTTTGTTTTGTTTCTTTTTATTACTGCTTCAGTTTCACTAGTTGTTATCAGTCTATTCAGGCTTTCTGCTTCTTCTTGATTCAGTTTTGGATGATTGTATGTTTCTTAAAATTTGTCCAGTTTACCCAGGTTGTCCAATTTCTTGGCATATAGTTGTTCATAGTAATTTTTTACAATCTTTTGTATTTCTGTGGTATAGGTTGTAACTTCTCCTCTTTCCTTTCTAATTTTATTTGGGTCCTCTCTCTTTTTTTTCTTGTTGAGTCTGGTTAAAGGTTTCTCTATTTTCTTTATCTTTTCAAAGAACCAGCTCCTGGATTCATTGATCTTTTGCAATGTTTTTTTCAGTTTCTATGTCATTTAATTCTGCTCCAATCTTGATTATTTCCTTCCTTCTGTTTGCTCTGGGCTTTGTTTGTTGTTGTTCTAGTTCTTGTAGATGTAGGGTTAGGTTGTTTATTTGAGATTTTTCTAACTTCTTTAGGTAGGCCTGTATTGCTATGAAATTCCCTCTCAGGGCTGTCTTCGCTGTGTCCCATAGGTTTTGGTTAGTTGTGTGTTCATTTTCATTTGTTTCAAGATATTCTTTGATTTCTTCCTTGATGTTATTGTTAACCCATTTATTTTTAAAAAACCTATTATTCAGCCTCTATGTATTTGAATGTTTTTGAACTTTTTCCTTGAGATTGGTCTCTAGTTTCAAGCCATTGTGATCCAAGGAGATGCTGGATATGATTTCAATCTTGAGTTTTGTGAGATGTTTTGTGCCCTGCCATGTGGTCTATCTTTGAAAATGATCTATGTACATTTGAAAAGAATGTATTTTGCTTCTTTCAGGTGAAATGTTCTGTGTATATCATTTAAGTCCATTTGATCTAAAGTGTTGTTCAGTGCCACAATACCCTTGTTGATTCTTTGTTTTGAAGATCTATCCATTGTTGACAATGAGGTGTTAAAATCCTCTATGATGACTATGTTGCTGTCAATCTCTTTCTTAAATTCCTCCAAGAGTTTCCGTATATATTTAGAGGCTCCAATGTTGGGCGTATGTATGTTTACCAGGGTTATATCCTGTTGTTGCATTTCTCCTTTAAGTGTTATGTAGTGACCTTGTCTCTTGTTATTGCCTTTGTTTTGAAATATATTTCATCTGATATAAGTATTGCTACCCATCTTTTTTTTTTCATGTCCATTTGCTTAGAATACTTTTTCCATCCCTTCACTTTCAGTCTGTGTAGATATTCTGTTCTGAGTTGGGCCACTTGTAGACAGCATATATGTGGGTTGTGTTTTCTTTTCCATTCAGCTACCCTATGTCTTTTGATTGGAGTATTTAATCCATGTACACTTAAAGTTATTATTCATATTTATTTCTTGCCATTTTTTTCCTTTGCACCTATAGTCCTCTCTCTCTGTATTTTTCTTCTTAGAGGAGCCCCTTTAGCATCTCTCACAATCCTGGTTTAGTGGAAATGTACCCTTTTTGCCTTTTTTTTTTTTTTGTCTGGGAAACTCCTTTTCTCACCTTCCATTTTAAATGAGAATGTTGCTGGATATAGCAGTCTTGGTTGAAGGTCTTTGCTTTTCATTATTTGAAATGTTTCGTGTCAGTCCCTTTGGGCTTGTAGTGTTTCTGTTGAGAAATCAGATGATAGCCTTATTGGAGCTCTCTTTAATGTTACTAGTTGTTTCTTTCTTGATGTATTTATGATAATCTCTTCTCTTTAAATTTTGCCATTTTAATTGTGATGTGTCTTAGAGTGGGCCTCTGTGGTTTCATCTTGATTGGGACCCTCTGTGCTTCCTGAACATGCATGGCTTTTCTCCTATCCAAGTTAGGGAAGTTTTATATCACTATTTTGTCAAACAGGTTTTCTGTTCCTTGCTCCTCCTCTTCTACATCTGCTATCCATATGATGCGAATGTTGTTACATTTCATGTTGTCCAGAAGCTGCCTTAAACTATCCTCATTCTTTTGAATCTTTTTTTACATTTTGTTATTCTGACTGGGTGTTTTTTTCTACCTTGTCTTCCAACTTGCTGATTTGGTCCTCTGCTTCATCCAGCCTGCTTTTAATTCCTTCTAGTGTATTCTTCATTTCATATATTGTATTCTTCATTTCCACCTGGTTGCTGTTCATAGATTCTATGTCCCTTTTCATGCTGATGTAGTTCCCACTCAGTTCCCTGTAGCTCCTACAGAGTTCCTTATAGTTTTCACTGACTTCCTTGAGCATTCTTATAACCATTACTTTGAACTTTGTGCCTGATAAACTGCTTGCCTCAATTCATTTAACTCTTTTTCTGGGGATTCCTCCTTTCCTTTTGATTAGGGGTTGTTACTTTTTCTCCCCATTTTAGGTGACTCATTTTTTTTTTTTTTGTTTCTCTGTGTTAGATTGATCTACTTTGACTCCCTGTCTTTATGGGGTGGCCTTCTGTGTTAGAAGTCCTGTTTGATTCAGTGGTGCAGTCTCTTTGGTCTCCTGAGCTGGATGCTCTAGGGATGAACTTCATGCAGTTTATGTGGGCTCTCTTTTTGTTATTGGGTTTTGATTGTTGTTGGTTTGTTTATTTGTGGTTTCTCATTTCCAGGTGACTGATTGAGAGTCAATGTCCCCATCATGTCTTGTATGCTGCTGTACAGGTGCTGGCTGAACAAGAAAAAATGACCCAGAAAATAAAACCTATACCAGCAAAAATACCCCTTGACAACCACAGCAATATCAAAACCAATGAGAAAACATTAATAAAGGTGGAAGGAGAATAAAAATATTATAAGAAAGGAAAAAAGAACTTGAGATGAGTAAAGGAAATAAAAATGATTTTGACAGGGTAGAAGAAGGAGAAATAATAAGAGTAAGGAATAGATACCAGGCTAAGCAAATGGAAAAAACAAAATTTCTTTTTCAAAATTTTAAAAAAGATTTTATTTATTTATTTTTAGAGAGAGGGGAAGGGAGGGAGAAAAAGAGTGAGGGAAACATCAATGTGTGGTTGCTTCTCATACACCCCCTAATGGGGATCTGGCCCACAACCCAGGCCTGTGTCCTGGCTGGGAATTGAAGTAGCAATCATTTGGTTTGCAGGCTGGCACTCAATCCACTGAACCACACCAGCCAGGGGAAAAAATAAAATTTCAAATGAAAATAAAAAAAGGGCAACAGGAATCCAAAATGGAGTAAGGTAGGGGAAGAGTAAACTATGAGATTTGAAAATGAAAATATAGTGAGCAATTAGGACTACAATGGATGAAAAACAGCCACAATATCCATGATAAATGAGCAAAGATTAATAAAGGTGGAAATAGAATGAGAATATTGTAAGAAAGGGAAAAGGAATGTGAGGTGACTAAAGGAAAGAAAAATGATTTTCAGAGGATAGAAGGAGGAGAAATTGTAAGAGTAATGAAAAGATAGAAGGCATAGAAAGGGAGAGATAAAATTTAAAACGAGAAGAAGAAAGGGAAGGAAGAAGGTACGATGGGGTAAGATAAGGGAAAAACAAAATTGTAAGATTGGAAATAAAATAAGTTAAAATAAATAGTGAAGTAATAGGAATAAAACTGAAGGAAAAGAAAAAAATGTTAAAAAACTATATGACAGACAAAATAATGCAAATACTGAAAAAGATCAAGGTAGAATCCGTCTCAGCAGAATTTGGTGTTTGCCTGCTGTCTCCTTCTTCTGGGTCTGACTGA
Organism: Mormoops blainvillei; assembly: GCA_004026545.1. Lineage (NCBI taxonomy): Eukaryota > Metazoa > Chordata > Mammalia > Chiroptera > Mormoopidae > Mormoops > Mormoops blainvillei. The sequence goes on along the minus strand of PVJD01014260.1, from coordinate 17,134 downwards.
TAATGTCAGATGCTGTCCCCATCTAGCTCTAGACAGCCTGTTCGAGACTATGTGATGTTCAATCTGTGGTTGTCTCCTTCAGGCTTGGCTGCATCTGGGCTGGTCCTTGCTACTCTGCCCTGCTCGCTTTTATCAGCTTAAGGCCCAGGGGCAGATCATCTAACATCCATCAGTACCACAGGTACCACCTCCATCTACCTCTAGAAGGGGTTTCTGGTATAATCAGGAGGATGAGACTCCTTTAATTACCCTGTGAGTAGCTGTTCATTCTTCAAGGAAGATTGTAGGTGTGTTCTCCTGCTCCTGAACCACATATCCTGGTCTGTCCCAGATATTTCCCCAAATTTATAGCTTCTGATGAATTAGCTGTCCATTTCATGTGAAGTGCTAATCTATGTAAGAGGGTCAGCTCTTTCCTGCTTGGTGCTGATGGCAGCTCTTCGTGAGAGCTGAGGCTGGACGGGGCCCTGAATACCCCTTGTTGTGCCAGTTTCTGATCTCTTTGCCTTACTGGCCTCAGTGGAATAGGGCCTGAGTAATCAGTGTGGTTTGTCTCCCTGAGTAAAGTTCAGAAATGGTTCTTTTGGAGTTTATCTTTCTCCTGCGGATATGCACCCAGCAGGGGGTTCTTAAGCCTGACCTGAGTATTCTGCAGAGCTTCCCCATGGTATGTGGTGCTCACAATACTGTGGGGTGGGGTGGGGTGTAGTGGGGTTGGGTGGGGTGTGGTGGGGTGGGGCCACCCCCTCCCTTTCCTTTCCTGACATTTTTACTCTGCTGGAGGCAGGGGGTCTGCCCAGCTCCAAAGAATCTCAACCATTCAATTCTTGCCCTCTAACTCCCAGCCCTCTGCCCTCTCAGGAGACATAGTCTCAAATTCTCCATTCTGTGCAGCCCCCAGCTTGCTAGCTGCACTTGGCAGGTCCCAGCAATCCCTTAATTGTGCAACTTTCTGAACTCCCTGCCCAGCTGGATTCAGTGGGAACAACTGTGCTTTCAATCTGGTCTCTCTACTGGCAGAGCAGCTATGTGCATGGTCCCTATACAGTCACACTTCAACTTTCCTTTTAAAACATTCCTATGTGGAACCCACACTGCAGTACTGAGTCACCGTCTTGTTCTCTGCACACATCATCTCCCCAAAACCAAAAAGTCTCACTAGGTCATGGCTGGCTGCAGCCTGCTGTTACCTCCAACCAACCCAGGTGCAGCCCCCCATAATTTTAGGAACTAGAGTCCTTCTCTGGCAATCTCCTGTTTTGTGCTGCAGCTATGGACATCTGTGCACTGTGTGTATGTAGCCTCAATCTCCCAGACTCCATATATCCTCCTAAGCTACTCTTGATTAAGTTGGGGGTCTCTGTGCAGGACTAGGGTCCCCCTGCCCCAGTAGGGGAGGGAGCTACAACACTGTAATTTCTGCTCAGTCTCTCTACTGCTGCAGGCACCACACACAGGGTATTTCCCCTTCAACTTATAAAATCTCCCTACTGGATGGTGAGAAGCTACCTCTGTGTTGCTTGGTTTCAAATCTTACCAGCTAAAATTCCATTTATTGTTCAGTTTACCTGTCTGAAGATCAGCTGAAAAGTCCAAGTTAGGAACAAAAGCAATTGGATTCAGCTTCCATCTACTCAGCCACCATCTTATGATTCCTGGAACTAAGCCTTGAGGGGTAAAAAGTCTTGCAAAAATGGATAGGAATATGGTTGTCATTTCAGTATTAGGCATAATATGAGCAAAGGTGCAGAGATATGCAACAACATGGAATGTGGAGGAACCACAGTACTTAAGTATTGATGCAGCAGAAAGTGCATCAAGGGCAGGAGAGTGGTAGGAAATGAAGCTAGGGAGCAAGGCAGAGGCTGAGTTTAGGGGGATTATTTATGTCATGCCAAGGAGTTTGGGCTTAATCTAGTAGGTGAAGGGAAGCCACTTCAATAATTGAATTAGGGGTCTACCAGGTGTACTGATGCATCTATTAGACTAGTAGTAGTGTAGAGGGTAGGATTGGAGGGAGCAAGATTAGAAGAGGCAAGATCAGAATCAGAAAATCTTAATAGAAAATTATTGTAATAGTTTATACTACGGATGATGAATGACTCAACCAAAGCAAGGCAGGGGTGATAAAGAGGAAGGAAGTGATTGGGGGAATTAAATGTGGCAAAACTGGGTGACTAGTTTGATATGATGGTTGAAGGAAAAGAGTTGAGGAAGAGTCCCAGGTTTTTGGCCTTAATTATGAGTGAATTTTGGTTTCACCAACACAGATAAAGAATGGAGAACAGATACTGGAAGAAAAATGACAAGTTTAGTTTTGGACATCTTGAATACCAGATGGTTGTGGGGCACCCAAGTGGAGGTGTCCACTGGAAATTTTTTCATATATTAGTCCAGCTCTCTAGGGAGATGTCAAAGTGTGAGATTGAGATTTGGAAAACATTAGCATATAGATGATAGTAAAAATCCTTAGAGGGATGAAATCACCTGGAGAGGAGATATATAGTGAGTATAAAGGGGAGCCAAAGTTAAAATCTTGGAGGACTATCAGTCAGTATTCAAGAGTCAGACAGAGAAGTAGGTTCAGGAAATGTTGTACTTGCTCTAGAATATATATTTTAGAAACTGTGGTATTGGATGAGAGAGCCAAATATAGTAGCCCCAATTTTTCCTTCTTTGAATGTTCTAAAACTATTTTGTGGCCTACATAATTGAGGATATTAAAAATTTTAAGATTACATATTTTCCAACTTTTAATATAGTACTTTTTCTCACTATTGTTGCAAATTGCTTTGCAACGATACTCATAAGAAAGTTTTCTGAGTTCCTTAACTGAAAGCCTATTTAAGCGGAAAATTGTATTTATTTTCTTTGTTCCATTTACTTAAAATACTTTCAAAATATCACATCCCCTTTGACCCAAGAAGAGTTTCTTCTTCGTAGTTTGAACATACGTAAAGCACCAAGCCCCAAGCACAGCGCTTAGGACCGTAGTAGGTGAACAACAGAATTCAAATAACATTGCCTGAATTCATTGTATTTACCTAAATATGCACACTCTATCCTGTAGCTACAGACATGCACAAGTAACTTAGGTATTTCTAAAATAGTGATGGCTCCATTTAAATCTTGCCTTTCAGGTTTTTGTTTTAATTTTTTTGGCACCGAAGGGCGAATTAAAAAGAAAAAGAAAAAAAAAACTGGTATGTAGATTCCAGAGTCTGTTTCCTTTTAGATTATTACAGTATGTTAAAAACTGATCATAGTTGATATACAGCAGCTTGCCTCTCTACAACATGCCTCAAATGCAAAAATCCTTGGTGATGGACGACTGTGGGTAAAAACATACATGCATCAGATTTCTTCTCTGATAGCTTCCAGACCTTATTTTAGTGGGTTTGGCTCTTAAGGCAAACCCCATTCGACAGAGCAAAAGTAGCACTCAGTCATTTCCCCCACACTTGGCCTCCATTCAGCAGGCGGGCCTGACTAGCTGCTTACATCCTCTCCCTCCTAAGGGAGAAGGGAAGTTAGAGAACTCCCTGGTGAGTGCTGAGCTGCCATCTGTGTATAGGGTTTTACAGGAGAGAACCAAACTACTCTGCTTTCTTTCAACTTAATTGTAATAAATCTCTGAAGAGTCTCTCTGGTTGCATTACCTCAGAGAGGAGAGAGAGGAAGAGAGGAGAGGGAGAGAAAAATGAAACAGAAGAAAAAGAGGAGAGTGAAGAAAAAGGAAAAGGAAAGAGGAGGAAGGGAAGAGGGAAGTGGAGAGAGTAACAGAGAAAGAGAAGAGAGTATATGCATTGCCACAGACATGCACTACTTTCCTGTGTGTGCTTTGTACTTGCAATGGTTAATATTCAGACGTGTCCTAAATCTCATGAAGCTATTTCCTTCCCAATGATAAGTAGTAACAATCCAATCCAAATATGACCCTTGATTGTTTTCATGAGGAGAGGATAGTCCTTTGTTTCCCACATACATTTTTGTTAGTATAATGTTTAGTTAAAACAACAACAACTGTAGTCAATGTTCTAATAACATATTCCTCCTTGCCTCCCCCTATAAAACTGCTACTCTACAGGTAAGCTGTGATTTCTTCCAAGGCCTCACCTCATTGATCAGTTGAGGTAAGCTTGTTATTCCCTTGCCAGGTTATAGCTAACACACAAACAGATCAACCTTCATTACCACCAAGTTCCTGTTGATGTTACCACTCTATTGACCTCTGTCTCCAGGAGATGAGAGTAAGGGATACAAAGAAAGGAAGGAACAGAAAAAAGGGAGAGAAAAATGAAACTAAAAAATGAAAACCCATAACAGCTATCCCAGGCTCCACGCCTAGCTCATGTGCCTGTCCCTTCTTCCCTACTCAGGAATTCATTGAACAAATGATATTTCTTTGAGTCACAGCCTTCCCATTCCCTACTGTGGGATCAATGAAAGTGTATGACATGATGGAGAGAGGCCAGACATTGGAACTGGACACTCTGGATTCTAATTCTAGGACATAGCAGTATCTAACTCAAACAAACTCCCTTTCTTAAGCAGTTTGTGTTTGAGCCTCCTGTAGCAATGCTAATGCTTCTGGGCTGTAAATAGTTTTCTATCATTATGTGGTGCCTGAACTATCTCAATGAGAATCCACTTTTCTCAAATGTGTTTAGCTATGTGGGAAATGAATTCTAATTGACAAGCAAAGTATGTTGATGCATAACACACATATGGACACACACTTGTACACACACAGTGTATGTGTGGTAAACAATCCAAACCCAACAAAATTTATACAATAAAATTTCTCTATTCATTTTTGCACAACAGCCTTCAGTCCCTCTTACAAATGGAGCCACTGAACCACTGTTAACTACCCTTGTCTGACAGGTAAACTTTACCATAAAGAGGAAGTTGGTCCAAGTTGCTCCTGGTTAGTACAGGGTACTGAAGTAGAGGGTCCTCAGTAGTTTAGGGTGGGAGGCATGAGGCCTTGGGCTCTTATGGTGACAATAGCCCTGAAAAGAGGTACAATGAAAGGATAGGAAACCTCTTTATAGTTACTATTCCTTCGGAGTGTGACTCTTAGATCATGGAATAGAAGACTCTCATCAAAGAAAAATATGAGGTGAAAAAATGGAAGGTCCTTGTCCAAAGTCACACACACACACTTAGAGGCACAAGTGAGATGCTAGGCCTTATGCCTCCAGCTTCCTAAGACAGTGTTCTTTTCTTAATTTCCCAGCATCTCCACTAGTGAAACACACCAGGCTAAGATCTCTGCTTCCGGCACTTTCCACTGCTACTTTATTCCCTATATCTACACAGTGAGCCTTACAGATTTCTTGGGTCCCTCAAAGGGAAGGTTTTTTTCCTTCTCTTTTTAGTTGAGACATAATGGCTTTCAAACTCCAAAGTGATCTGAATCACCTGAGCTTATTGTAATACATGTCACTCTCCCCCAGCTGTTATTGAATCTCAATGAATTTTCTTTACCCCTTTGAGAAAGGTATAACATTCAATGGAATTTTTTGCGTTTATACAATGACTTTTTTTCCAATGCAGCCCTATATCTATAGAGGGAAAATCATCATCTTGGTTTTGTCTTCTTATCATAATGTTTCTGTTTGTTTATAACATTAATACATATTTACTAGCAAGTGAACATTATGGAAGAATATTGGGAAAATATTGTATGAATCAACATGCTGTTTTTAAAACCTTTTTACCAACTGTCAAGGAAATCCCCACTTTGGACACAAGAGGGAGCTTTTAGCTAAAATGAAAAAAAAAGGCAGTTTATTGTTGGCTCTACCATCGTATTTTCTTTTCATTAAAATATTTAACGTTGTTATCTTTGAAAATACATTAGTTAACTGCTCATGGAATTGTATAATGAGAGAGCTGACAGTCTCCTTAATTTTTATGACCTCTCCCCAGGGGTTTATATGGCTGCCTCCTCTTTTCTTTAAAGTTTTTTGTCATCCTTGGCTCCCGAGACAATATGAGGTCTGTTGATAAGGTATCTAGCAATGTAATATGAAAAATAGAGACATTTATTGAAGAAGATATAAGATACAAGAAACATTGTATATAGGACAGTGAAACCTCAGTCCCCTTCAAAGTAGGTACCTTGGGACCTCATGCAGCTGTCACAGCATCTCTTCCACTGTCCAAAACACTCTAAAAAATCCTTTTCTGGAATCTCCTGTCATATTTTTTTGAATTTCATTGATGATCTGAAATTTCTTCCTTTTCAAAGGTGATTTTAGTTTTGGGAAAAGCCAGGAGTCACAGAGCACCACATCTGGGCTGTTAGGGGGGCTGAGTCACCTGGGCAATTTGATGTTTCACAAAAAAAAAACCCCTGCATGAGATCTGATGCATGAATGGGCGTGTTGTGATGAAGCTGCCAATCACCAGAAGCCCATAGCTGCAGCCTTCTGAATGATCCAAATAGTTTGCATGGAGGAATGTTCAAGCTTAATGCAGAATTTGATGGGGATTCATTGCTCTCCTTGCTCAGGCATTTTGAATGTGATGGCCACACAGTACACATGCTCACTCAATGGGGTCTATGGCCCCCACTGACTAGTACTGTGAAATCATCATTGTTCACACATGTACATTCCAGTCCATTCTCCTTGGCTACCAGGTTACAGTGATGTCATGCAAACTGTTCTCATTACATTAACAGTGGTTGGACTTTTTCTAGACAGACCTTGTACTATGTCCCTGGCTCTGTTCATAAATTTTTTAGCATTTCTCTTCCTTTGCTCTCCCTTTCTCTGTGGGTGCTTTCCTAAACTCCTTAGACTTTTTGTCTTCTCATTCTGCAATATATACACACTTTTCCCAGCTGACCACAACCATTCCCATGGTTTTAAACCTCGTTATGTGTTGATTAATAAGTCATCATGCATATATCCTACTATTGGGTCTATGATAATGTCCAGATATAAATATTTCCTTAACTACTTGGAAAGTGAAGGAATATAAAAGCTTCCCAAAGGAAGGTCAGTTGGCCTGACCCAAGGGATAGGGCATTTAAAGACTACAGAACAAGTTGGTTAGCAAGTCTGAGTTCTCAAGGTCCACAGTGTATCACCTTGGATGACTATATGAATTCTGATATTGTTGAAACAGAAGAAAAAAACAAGCAAAACAACAGCAACAACAAAAAGCCCTCTCAACACCAGGGCACAACAACAAGTATCACTTAGAACTGGGTTGTCCAGTATAGCAGTCACTAGTCACCAGTGGCTATTGAACATCTGAAACGTGGCTGGCTTGAATTGGGATATAGAGTAGATATAAAATACATATCATATTTTAAAATATTGATTCCAGAACAGCTCCTGGTTCATATGAAGTGCTCAATGAATTTTAGGTGCTACTATTGTTAGACATACAATTCTAGTCATTCCAAATTTCTAGATGTAACCAAAACCATCCAGGCATTTTGCTGCTTCTCTGCCTTTGTGAATGCTGTTTCTCCTGCCTGAGATGCTCTATGTTAAATTCTTCACCTATTAAACTCCTACTCATCCTTCAAGACCTAGTTTAAATATTACTTGTTGTTGGAAGCTTCATAATTTCCAGATGCTGTTTTCTCCTCTGTGGTACCATGTACATATTGCTATTATTCTACAAGTTGTAGTATATTTACCCTTGGTTATGTTTAAGTCCCCTGTACAAATGCCAATGCTCCTGGGCTATATATATTTTTCTATCATTATATGGTGCCAGTATTATCTCACTGAGAATTCACTTTTCTCAAATGTGATTAGCCAAGAAAAAAATAGATTCCAGTTGTGGCTTAATTTATGTGCCTGTTTCCTCTATTTGATTCTTAAACTCAACAGGGTTAGTGGTTTGTCTGCTTCTTCCTGGTATCTGGAGTCTAGCACAAAATCTGCTCCATAACAGGCACAATATTTTCCAAAATGAAAATTAAATTTTCTAATTAAACCACTCATCATTATATGAGAAGAAACTAAAACTCAGAGAAGTGATGGAACGTTTGGGATGAGATCACACTTTGTATCCCAGTGGACCAGGGGCGTTTTTTCTTGCCCTTGAGAAAAAAATGAAAAAAGTCATCTGAGAGTACTAGTATAACTAGAAAGAGAACATAAATTAACCCAGATCCTTCAGTTTCCATGTGTTGTAAGAAAAAATCATGAGAGTGAACCCAAATCCTGATACTAAATTCAGCATATAATCTGTATCAAAACCCCTACTAATTTCTGATCTCAGGATGTTGTTTAGGAAAAAAATTCCTTTTATTATCCTTCTTTGTCTGGCTAGATAGCAGGTTCTGCAAGTGATTGTAGGGTCCAATATTGATGTGCCCTTGGTGGTAAGAATACTCCAAGTCAAATGACCTGGATGCTAATTATTACTCCACTGCTAACCTCTTAGTTAAGTGACTTAAAATGTCAGCAATCACTTTCACATCTGTAAAATGAGGGTGTTGGATTAGATGAAATCTAAATTCTAAAAGCTCCCTGTGACTATAACTATGACAGTATTGTTTATAGACAATTAAGCTCTCTTATTTTTAGAGCTTCCTAGAGTAAGAATACATTTTCCTTAAGAATGCCTTTTGTTTTCTTACATCTCTGAGGTTAGCAAATAAACATGGAAATAATATCTCAGATTAGAATACTATTTGTAGATTACAAATTATTTTCACATACAATATTTCTGCTGATAAAACCTTTGTGAGGAAAGTAGACTTGTTTTTATACCAATTCTGTGGATATTAAGGGTGATGAAGAAGAACAAAGAGGAGGAGGAGGAGGAGAACAAAATTAAATATTTTATTGAGTGTGTCATATGTTGTTCTTAGATCTCAGTGTGTACTATCATATTAAATTGTTCTAGATGAGGAATCTTAAGCTCCATAGGATTAAGTGACCAAGTTGGTTATGACAGAACCAGGTTAGATCCAAATTGGCTGTAATTTCTGTGTTCTATACCAATAGCTCATCCTTCTGCAGTAGACAGTTTCATTTGTTTTGTGCACCATCAAAATAATGAGTAAACATCGCCTTTTATGATAGCCCTTAACAGTGGAAAGCTACCAGTTTTTATCCTTTTCTCTTCCATATGAATTACATTTCTGGCCTCAGAGCTGGAGTCAGCTCACATCATCTCATGAGAGCTAATTCTGTGCATCTCTTCCCTGACTCTCCATTCAGTGACATCACTTTGGTGACTTGAAATGGGTCATAGTGGGAAATTTTTACACTGTGGATATATATAGATGCTACAAATCAAGGCTCCCTTTCCCATTGGAAAACCAGGTGTTAAACATTTACCAGCACATGTCTGGTTCTGAATAAAGAGAGAAATACCTGAATTTTCTGTATTCCATTGAATGAAGTGGTCATTTGTATTTGAGTAAAAGATGACAGTGTAGACCACAGCATATTTCTTAGTTGAAAAGCAAGAGCAGTTATTCCTCCTTTGCTATATTTCCAGATATACCTACACCCAAAGAGAGCTGACAGAGTTGAGAAAGAATTTACTGTTTCAAATTATTACTGTTCTCTTTTCCGTTGGATCCTGAAAATTGCAAATGTCCGAGTTCTGATCTGTTGTGGAACTTGCAAAGATTATTAGACAAGCTACTTCAAGCAATTTATATTGGCATAAAGTAACACATGGTGAATTGTAATGCCTGGGTTTCTTGATGACCCATTTGTAGCTCTTGTCCCCATCAGTGCACCTGTACAAGGCATTATTTGGACATACTTGCAATATGTATTTCTTGTCAGTCAGTGGTATATGAACAAACTTACATGTTATAAATAATCACTCTGGGCATCTTGGTGCGCACACTGTTCCATCATCAAAATCTCTGTATGATCAGCTATTATACATACTCTCATCTAAGGAGAACTATATGTCTTTTATAATTGGAGCTGGAACAATCTCTGTTATTCTCCTGTAGAAAGACATGATGGAATATCTCATCTAATAGTGCACAGCTTTGACCACATGAGAACCTCATAAAGTGCACCTGACTGATTTATGCTCATTTTTGTGAACTGGACTTCAGATTCCTCCAAAAAACTACCCTAAACATACTCCCTGGAAACTGAAAGCCCTGGATCTCCCAAGGTAGCCTCAATTCCAAAATCTGGCTTTAAATCCTTATGCCGGAAAATGTGCCCTACTTTGTGGTTTATGAAGATACCACCACTGCATACACTGGGAATAAGGCTACTTTGTTGGAAAAATAAAATAATTCATCATTATTTATACAAAACATTTCATTAGGGTATTAGTTTGGGGAACTCTTGTATGATCTACGTGAATGGGAAGAGCCCTTAAGCTGGACTGATGGAAACATGAGGGAAACCAGAAGCCACTAGAGCTCAGGCTTCAAGCATGCCTCTGAGGAGCTGTTTCCATGACCCACTCCAGAGGACATGCATGTCTAACCACATGTGTGTCCTGATGGGAAAGTTACCTGTTGGATACAGGGCAGGCAGTATCCATTAAGCCCCTTGATCCAAACCCAGCCTTCTGTTATTGCTATAGCACCTGAGCAGGTTTCCCTCAGGGCCTCACCTGGAACCAGGGCACTAAAGGAGAGGCCAGATAACTTGGTGTATGGTACAAAAAGAAGTCTGAGCAAGAGTGCTTATGAGGGCTTGCTGAGAAAAATATGAAGAGCAGGCACAAACCTGATTGGGTGAAGGAAAACTGATTAGAACATCCTTAAGGAATTTTTGCAAGGGGAAAAGTATGAGGGCTGAATATTCTGAAAGAAGCAAGTGGTAGGGTACAAGGTCAGACGTGTTTGGTTGAAGAATAGCTGAACTAAGCTCCTTCCTCTGGGTGTTTCTATGAAGGTGGAAAACTGAAGACAGAAATTTTTGGAAAAGAGTTATGTGATAAAAGGCAGAGCCTATCAGAAAGTCTGTTTCTGGATAGGGAGACATTATCATATATGACTGTGATTCTCAAGGTTCTAAATAGCAAACCTACTGCTTTTATTATATGGATTTTCTTTCCTATATTAAGGCAAGCATTCTTCAGCTCTTTCTGATTATAAGCCACATAATGGAATCAATTTCTTTGTATAACATTGTTCCCCTTCTGCTTCTCCTTTCTCTCTTTATATTTTAAAATATGGATGCTTTACATGTAATTCCAAGGATAGAGCATGTCAGACATAGACACTCTTTAAACCAGATATTCAAGAAATTTATAGATGCAGGAGAATCAAGATGGTGGAGGAGTAAACGGAGGTCACACTAACCCCCTCCCAGGACCAATCTGGAATTAAAACTAAATCGTGGAGAAAGTACCTGGAGTAAACAACTGAACAATAGCAAGAGAGAAGTCTTATAACCTCAGACAGACAGAAGAATCAGCTTTAGCACAACCTGACTGATACGGAGTACTGTGGACACTCAAGAATGCTGGCTGGGCACCATCAGGCAGCAGTACTGGAGGGATATTTAAGCCTCCAGTTGGATTCCCCTGAGAAGAGTGGGATCTAAACCCTAAGCAGGGATCCCCAGCCTAGAACACCAGAGTCCAAAAAGTACACAGATAACAGCCAGCAGCAAAATGTGGCAGGGTTGCTCTCTGCCAGAGATGGGCATCTAGAGACTCAAAGAGCCATTTAAAAGGCCAACACATAAATTTTCTCTTGCAGCCACTTACCCTGGGCTCTGGCGAAGTCAGGTTCAGAGTGAGCTGGAGATACCTGGGGAGAGACTAGGGATGGAGGCTTTGCAGAGAGAACTGAGAGAGCAGCTGCCTGCATCTCCATGCTAAGTCATCCCCCATATAACAGCAGCCATTGTGCTCAGGCAGACCACTCCCCTTGGAGAAGCAGCAGCCTGAGGGGAAATAATCACCCCAACACCTGAGGGATTCTGCCCCACCCTATGGTGTTTAAGCCTGAGTGCTGAGTGCAGAGTGACTAGATTAACAACTGAAGGGGACAGCCACAAACAGTAGATTCCTGGAAGTCTCAAGCAGACTACCTAAGGACAGACCTAGTCAACATCTGACATCACCAGAGGTGGATCCAGAAAGAAAAAACAGCAGTAAATACTAGAGGCTACTGAGACAAAATCTGCTGTGGTCTTCTCCATAATTTGTGATATTTTCTTTACTACGTAACATTTTAACATTCACTTCTTGTCCATCAAGTTTGTGCATATTAAGTAACTAGATTTTCAACTATAGTTTATTTCCCTCCTTTCTTGTAATAGTCTTAATCTCTTTACAGCCTTATTAATATTGGTTCATTTGCTGTTGATAGTGGGATTGCAAGGGTGGGAGTATTTTTGTGGATGTGGTTTTGTTTCCTGGGCTTTGTGATTTTGTTCTGCCAAAACCCGCACAACACACGAGACATGGGCAGAGTGACTCTCACTCAACCAGCTGGAGGGGAGGACCCTCCAAAGAATGGCCAAACAACAATCAAAACCCAATTATTCCAGAGAGCCAACATAAATGGCATTAAAGGCATCCCAAGAGCATCAAGTTCAGGAGATCAAGGAGACTGCACCACTGAATCTCACAGGTCTCCTACCACAGAAGTTCACACCACAAATTCAGGCAGCCAAACAGATCAATTTAAGAAGCAGAAGCATGAAAGAAGAGTCTCACAAGTAATGGGAAGACAAAGACCCCCAACTGAAAGGAAAGGAGAAATCCTCAGAAAGAGTGAGTGCTAAATGTATTAGAGGCAAGTAAACTAACAGATATTGAGTTCAAAACAATGGTTATAAAGGAAGTTCAATGAGCTCAATTAGTATTACCAAAAACTACAAGGAAACTACAAGGAAATTACTAAAAACTATACCAGCATGAAAAAGGACATAGAAAATATCAACAAGAGCCAAGAGGAAATGAAGAATACAATTTCTGAATTGAAGAACACAGCAGAAGGAATCAAAAGCAGGCTAGAAGAATCAGAGGATTGAATCAGCAAGCTGGAGGACATGGTAGAAAAAACTCCAAGAAAGAGCAAGAAAATGAAAAATAAAAAAGCTCAGAAAGAATGAGGAGGGGATAAGGGAAATGCAGGACAATTTGAAATGTAATAATATCCATATAATAGGAATACCAGAAAGAGAAGAGAAGCAAGGGATAGAAAACCTGTTTGAAATAGTAATGATGGAAAACTTCCCTGATTTGAGGAGAGAAAAAGTCATACAAGTCCAGGAAGCACAGGCAGTCACAATCAAGAGAAACCCAAAGAGGCCCACTCAAAGATGCATCATAATTAAAATGTCAGATATCAAAGACAAAGAGAGAATCTTAAAGAAGCAAGGGAGAAACAAGAAGTAACATACAAGGGAGCCCTGATAAGGCTAGCAGCTGACTTCTCCACAGAAATACTACAAGCCAGAAGGGAATGGCAAGAAATATTCTGAGTAATGAAGAGCAAAGGCCTGCAACCAAGACTGCTCTACCCAGTAAGGCTCTCAATTAAAATGGAATGCAAAATAAGGAGTTTCCCAGACAAAAGAAGGCTAAAAGAATATACCACTGCCAAACCATCATTGCAAGGTATGCTAAAGGGACTGCTTAAGAAGATGAGGAAAAAGAGTGAGAGAGAGAGGAACACAGGCACACAGGGCAAAAATGAGTAAGTACCTATCCATAATAACCTTAAGTGTTAACGGATTAATTGTGCCAATCAAAAGACGTAGGGTAGTTGAATGAATAAGGAAACATGACCCACACATACTCTTCCCACAACAGACCCACCTCAGAACAAAACACCAACACAGAATGAAAGTGAAGGGTTGGAAAAAAATATTCCAAGCAAATGGACAGGAATAAAAAATCCAGGGTAGCAATAGTTATATCAGACAAAACAGACTTCAAAACAAAGACCATAAAAAGAGACACAGAAGGATGCTTTATAATACTAAAAGGAAGAATCCATCAAGAAGACATAAACATTATAAACCTATATGCATCCATTATAGGAGCACTCAAATATATAAGGAAAATCTTGAAGGATTTCAAGAAAGATATAGACAGCAACAAACTTTTAGTAGGGGATTTAAACACCCCCACTGTCAACAATGGCTAGATCTCCCAAACAAAATATCAACAAAGATATTGTGGAACTGAAGGACACATTAGATCAAATGGACTTAACTGATATATATAGGACCTTTCATCCCAAAAGAGGCCAGAACATACAATGAGGTAAAAAGAGTTTATTCAATAAATGGTGTTGGGAACATTGGATGGATACACCCAAAAAATGAAACCAGATCCCCTTATTACACCATATACAAGAATAAACTCAAAATAGGTTAATGACTTAATGTTTGGCTTGATACCATAAGAACTAGAATAAAACATAGACAGTGGAATTTCAGATGTTTTACTTAGTGGTATTTTTTTCTGATATATCTCTTCAAACAAAGGCAACAAAAGATAAACAAATGGGACTACATCACACTAGAAAGCTTTTGCACAGCAAAGGAAACCATAAAAAAAAAATGAAAGACAACCCACTGAATTAGAGAGTATATTTGTCAATGATACATCTAATGAGAGTTTAATATCCAAAATTTATGAAGAACTGATACAACTCAACACACACACACACACACACAATCCAATTAAAAAATGGTCAAAGGACCTAAATAGATACTTTCCAAAGAGGACATACAGATGACCCATAGACATATGAAAGGAGGCTCAAAGTCACTAATAATCAGAGAAATGCATATTAAAACCAAAATGAGATATCACTTCACAACTGTGTACTGTTGGTGGAAATGTAGATTTGTGCAGTCACTATGAAAAATAGTATAGAGGTTCCTCAAAAAATTTAAAATGTAATTGGCTTATGACCCAGCAATTCCACTTCTGGGTATATATCTGAAGGAACACAAAACACTAATTAGATGGAGTATATGCATGCCTATGTTTACTGCAGCATTATTTACAATGTCGAAGCTATGTAAGCAACCCAAGTGTTTATCAAAGGATCACTGAATAAAGAAGATGTGATATATAGATGTAGATATACAGATGATATAGATATAGATATAGATGATATAGATATAGATATAGATAGATATAGGTATAGATATACACAGTGGAATATTACTCGACCATTCAAAAGTATGAAAGCTTACCATTTGTGACAATATGAATGGACCTAGAAGGTACTATGCTCAGTGAAATAAGTCAGACAGAGAAAGACAAATACCATATGATTGCACTTCCATGTGGGATCTAAAGAATAGTATAAACCAACAAACAAAACAAGCAGACTCATAGATACAGAGAACAGATTTTTGCCAGAGGGGAGGAGGGTTGGGGGACTGAGTGAAAAACGTGAAGTGATTGAGAAACATAGATTGGCAGTTACTAAATAATCATGGGGTTTAAAGTACAGCATAGGAAATATAGTCAATAATATTGTAGTAACTATGTATGGTGCCAGTTGGGTACTGGAAATATTAGGGGGACCAATTTGTAAAGCATATGATTTTCAAACCACTATGATGTACACCTGAAACTAATACATAATAATATTGAATGTAAACTATAATTGAAAACATTTTTTTAAATTAAAAAGAAGAAAAAACACTTTTTATGTAGGTTATCTTTTCATTTTACAGCAGTGAGGTATTAATATCTAGCCTAAAATATACATAATTTTATACAGTTAGGCAGGTCTAGAATAATATAGTTGCTTCAGAAATAAAGGTCAACTCAGGATTTATTCAGAATTTGCAGTAAAAAAAGGTGGGGGAGAGAAGAGAGGCAGAGGGAGGGAGGGGAAACAGTAGGAGAGAGACTTCATAAAACACATTCCTCGGCTTTTGTTCATGAGAAGTCTCATCACTTCCAATATTTCTATTATAAATGATGTTTCCTTGTGCTTTCAATGAATTAAGCAACAGGTAATTGTTTAAAAAAAAAACAATACACACAAAGACTTAAACAAATATTGCCAGTTAACACCATTACTTACAGAAGACCAAAGGCAAAAAAAGCTGTACCTAGGTAACTCCTAAAACCTTGCTAAAGTTACATTTTCCCTCTTTAGAGTTGTACTGGTATTGCTAATTAACACCAGTGCCTATGGCAGATCAAAGTCACGGAAATCAACAGCTTAGTCTGGAAATTTTATATCTTAAAAAAAAAATTTGTATTGTTGTTCAATTATGGTTGTCCCCATTTTTCCCCCATTGCTCTCCCCCGCCCTGGCCAACCCTCTTCCAACATTGAATCCTCCCCCATACCATTGTCCTTGTCCTTGGGTCCTTTATATACATGTTCCTTGACTTGACCCTTTCCCTTCTTTCCGCCATCATATCCTTCCCCCCCCTCCTTTCTGATCACTGTTCTCTGGTTCTATTTTGCTCATTTTGTTGATTAGGTTCCACTTATAGGTGATATCATATGGTATTTGTGTTTCACTGCCTGGCTTATTTCACTTAACATAATGCTCTTCAGTTCCATTCATGCTGTTGCAAAGAGTAGGAGTTTCTTCTTTCTTTCTGGTGCATAGTACTCCATCGTATAAATGTACCACGATTTTTTCATCCACTGATGGAAATTTTGTATCTTACTAAACCTTAAACTTTCAATTTTATAGCTGTACTTTAGACATCAATCCATATGGATAGTGGAAGAAGAATTTAACTGAAGGTAAGCAAAATAGAACCAGAGACATGGAAATAAAGAACAAACTGGCAGTGACGAGAGGGGAGGTGGGAAAGGTATAATGGGGGAAAGAAGGAGAAGGGGCAAGCAAAGGAATACAAATAGAGGACTCATGGGCATGGAAAATGTGGGGGGATTGATTGTGGGGGTCGGGGGTGGACAGGGTAGGGGTGAGCAATGGGGAAAAAGGTGGGACAACTGTAACTGAACAACAAGTAAAAAAAAGTAATAGTATAATACAAAAAATAAATTAATTTTTTTAAAAGATAGGAAGTCACTTATATAAATTAGACCCACGACTAGTTCATCCAGAGTCCAATATCACCTGGATTAATTTTCATGATAACATTTTACCCGTTCTTCTTTCAAATAAACTTTTACTTCTAGTAGACAACTAGTAGATAAACAAATGTTGCTGGATGTAATTTTGGCAATGACTTCTTGTTTTGCA
>PVJD01014259.1:0-29921 GCA_004026545.1 Mormoops blainvillei | reverse complement strand
GTGGGGGGTGGGGGCCTGGTGGATGGGGCAAAAGGGGAAAATTGGGACAACTGTAAAGCATAAGCAATAAAATAAAAACTTCATAATAATTTATATCCAAAAATTAGAAGAAAAAGAACAATACAAATAAACTCACAATCTAGAATCACAAATCTGGATGACATCATTTGGAGAATAAGGGAAAGAATATACTGTATCCTGAGGAATATTTAGACACTGTGTTGTAGAGTTTTTATATGTGCCTGGTCCTGTATTTGCCGGTTTTCCTAACATGTGAAGTTTAATAACTACCATGTCTAAGATTCAGCAGAACCAGTAGTACCATGCTAGACACTTTACCACCTTTACTCATTTAATCATTGCTAGAACCAATCAAAGGTAATGTTATTATGGATGACTAAACTGGTGATCCATATATTTAAATAATTGTATCAAAGATATACATTAAGTAATTGATGCAACTAATATTTCAATTCAAGTCTAACTCAGTTTTCCTCACAGAACTCTCAGTGCTCAAGAAGACATTCTAAGTACCAATCAACCGGAACTCTTTCTTTTGGATACACTAGACTTCATTTACTTGAAAATCATAAAGAACATACTAGTATTTGCAAGGTAGTAATCTTAGAACAATGAACAAGATGACTAGAGAAACAGATGTTAAACAAGTAATTATGCAAATAATGTTAATCAGTACTATGTAGGAAAGTGATACATAAATGAGAGGCCACAACAGAGGGATCTAATTTAGATTGCAGAGTTAGTAAGCAACGAGTTGGTTGTGTGATATTTATACTGATGTTAGAAGCAGTTAGTTACCTACAAGGTATGGAGAGAGGATATTAAGCTGAAGAAAGTTTCTAAGAGGCAAGAAACAGAAAGCCAGAATAAATATAGCACCATGAGTGAGAGGGAATGCAGATCAAATGGAATTTAAAGAAACAGACAGAAAGCGAAGATCATGCTGAGATTTATAGGCTACAATAGCAATGTTTACGTTCCTAAAACAATTAGAAAAACCTTTAAAGGGCTTCAAGCAAGATAGTGACATTACAAGTTATGCATTTTAAAAATATTACTTTGAATAGGATCTTTCTGGAATTGTTTTTGCAATGTCTTGTGGGTTTATAATTATTTCTAGTTAAAATTTTTTTCTTTTCTTTTTTAAATGAAGCACAAAGAAACAGAAGATATTCCTTTTACTGAATCATAAAAAGAAAATGAACTGAAATTGAGGGGAGGTATAAAAATGGAATCATGGGAAGCAGTTAAGAAGTTATCATAGTGGTCCAGCCTAGAGATAATGGTGGCTTGGTGAAGGTGTTAGAGGTAGACATGGAAAGAAGGGGGTGTAATTGAGATATATGCTGAAAGTAGAACCTCTGTGGGGAAAATGAGTAAGAAGGATCCATCAAAAGGGATCCCCCATGTTTCCCATGCGAGTATTTGAATAGTACCATTTCCTGATAGGAATCAATTAGAAGAGAAACAATGTTACTGGAGGACAACCAGAAATTAGATTTGTGATGTAAAATCTTTAAAACGCTTCTAAAATATCCAAATATTAATGTCAAATAGACCGTTGGATATACGGGTTTCAAACTGAGAAGGCACAAATGTGAAGTCTTCCAGGTGTAAGTAGTATTTAAAGTTGTGATGGCATACAAACTCACTAAGGTTACAAAGGTAGGATGGGAAAAGAGTCACAAAGAGAAGCCGTAAGGAGCAATAACATGTAAAAATCAGATCAGGAAAGCCATACAAACAAGCTGGAAAAGTCTGGCTAGTAAATGGTTTATATTCTAGGACAAACGATTTATTAGCCAAGACCAAACACCAGCCATCTCTTAGGGTTAGTTACTATGTTTTCACAGTGGACAAAGCAGAGTAGCTTTCCGCCAGCTTCTGGCTGTGCCATAAGTTCTTCAGAAGTCCTGAAGCATTAAGGAAACAGCGTCCCCTTAGCTGCCGGAATCCGTTCTGCTTAAACAGATCCAGATATTAGAGATTGGTAATCTGCTACTTCCTGAGGCAGTTTTAGACATGTGAAACTGTTAGAAAAGTCTTCCTTATGCTTGACTCAAATGTGTTATCCTGTGGCTTCCATCCAGCATCCTAGTTTTACTTCTTGAAGACACATGAAACTAAATTCTGTCTGTAATATGACAGTGCTTCAAGCTTCTGTACAAAACTCTTGTGTCCCCTAAGACTTCTCTTTTCCAGGCAAAATGTCACTGGTACGCTGTATCATCCTTCATGGGACACAGTTATAAACCAAGTCAAGTACACTGTGCTCCAATTTATAAAGCAAATATCTGCTAAAAGAGAGATCTTATCCTATGAACAGGCTGAGTCATAGTCATTATATCATTTCATCTTTTTCATCAAGCATCCATTCTGAATTCCACTGAATTTGGTGGGGTGGGTTATCTTTGGCACTTCTTAAGATTCTTGATCCCTGGGTTCACTAGGTTCACTTTAGATTTGGCATAGATGTAAGTGTTCAAGTTGAGGTCACTATGTGAGGTCACTATGTCTGTGATTTTATTCCAACATCCCCTTGAAATTTGACTAAAAAAATGTGAAATGGTCCTTCTCTGTCATATTCAAGTCAATAAATATTTTTGAATCACATGCTGTCTTTTCAGATCCCATGAATAGTATTGGAAAAGTGAATTTGCTTTTCCATATACACCATTTCATTTTTATTCTCAAAAGAGGCATTATTGTAGCCATTTTACAGCTGAGGGAACTGGAGTTCAAGGATACAGTGTTCGAAGTCCAATCCACCTTTTTAAAGCAGAAGATGCTACCTGCAGCTTTAGAAATTCACTTTCAGAGGGAAGTGTTCGCTGGTGGCTAGAAATAAAGACTTACAAATCTAAGTGTTCTCTTTTTGAATTAAAGACCTATCACTTGGAGATTGTGCAATCTTCAGTCACTTAACTACTGTGCCTCAGTTTCCTCATATGTTAAACAGAAATACTAGTATCTATGTCTTCATTTGCTGTGGGGATATAACGAGATTATATTGCACTTTCGGACATTAAATTTTAATGTATGGTAAGTGTGTGATATGGTAAGTAAAAGGAATAAAAATAAAAATTGGAAACGTATCCCCTTCTATTGAAGTTGTATATATGAATACATAACAAAAGAATGTACCTTCTTTTTTTTTATTTCAGAAATAATTATCTTGGACAAAAGCCTGTTTCCTTGCTAATCCCAAATCAGGTTCTCTACCTTCTCATGTTTCTTACATTAAAGTATTTATAGGTACCACTATGTGAGAGACTTCATATAAATTCATCTAAACTGTTAAGCTGTCCTCCAAATACTACATAATTCAATGAATATAACTTGCTCTGAGACATAAAGCAGGTCAAGCTGTGTTGAAGTTACGTTAGGCTTATTTCCTGATTCTTACAATAAAATTCTCAGATGCCCAAATGGAAAGTGAAAAGTGTAGTCTACCCATTTGTTTGTTATTTCATTATGTATTCTGTTTTAACTCAATCAAATTACCAAACCTGTGGCTACTTAATGTTCCATGCATTTATCCAAATTAAGTGGGGGGGCGGGGGGGTGCATTTAAACTGAGCATTTGCAACCTTTTAAATAAAACAAGCTGGATTTTTCCAACTTTCAACCGATGTCTTTGACATTATATAAATATATCCTGTCTAAATCTGATAAATTGCGGTCACTATAAATGTAACAGGGCATTTTTGGAAGGCACAGCCAGAGACTGCTACTGCAAACCATGCCCATCACTCTCCCTTGCATTTTTCTATATCCATTCATATCTGTAGGAGATTTTCTTTGGTACCTAGGGAAGGAGTGGGAAGTTTTAGTCAGGCTTAGAGCAGGAAGGAGAAGAGGGTAAATACACAGATGTAGCCTCTACAAGGGCAGGTTCTTGCCTCTTTCTTCACTTATATTTCCACCCCCTTGGTCACTGCCTACTTGCCATGCACCTGGGGCTCAGACAAATTATTTGTTGGGCTGTTAAACCATAATATAGGAGAGTTAGAGGGATGGGAAAGTTGAAGAAACTGCTTAAAAGGAACTCTGGGTCCACAAAAAGAACTACTCCGGAGCCCAGTAACAAAGTGTGTCACATAGATGTCAGAGCCCAACCTCTCCACCTCTAAATAGAACCCATTACTTTTTTTGAAATCTACAAACCTGGGAGTTTGTGGACCCTCTGGAGATAGTATTCTTAGTAGAGATGTTGGTATTCTCATAGTGGTCAGTGCAAGTGATAAGTTGTCTCTAAAAGACTTAGAGACGGGGATCATGAAGCGGGACATAAGTCAAAACATAGGACTGGTGTTTGGGCACAGGCATAAGCCTTCTTGGATGCAATCACCTGAGAATTTTGGCAATAGCTCCCTAAGCTATTGTCTAAACTTGTGGTAGGGTGATCGGCAGCTTAATTAATTTCACAAAAATTGATGACTATGAAAAAATAATGACCGAATTTGTCATTGCATCTACTTATTTCTGAAATTTTAGTATCTCATAATGTTCATTCTTGGATTTCCAATGATCTAGGAAAGCAAACTTGTGTTTATTTTCAATTCTCACATTTAAGCTCTGTGAATTTTTCAGAATTTCCAAGAGATAATGTTCACATTAAGGAGAAATGTTTGAAAATCTCATGTCAATTTAGCAAAGAATTCATGCCTCAGTTCTATAATTCAAAGAACATTGTTATAGAAAAGTAACATTTCCTCTATGTCAAACACTTTAAAAACTTGGTTAAAATGTAAAGCCATTTTTGAACTTTCGACTATAATGTGGCTGATTCTAAAATTTCATTGCTACAAATGTTTTTTCCGTTTGTAGAAAATTTTTCATGGTTGTGCACAGGAAACATTGCTTTCTGAGGTTTTTTAGTGACAGATTTATTGGAAGTGATAACTGAACTGGATTAGCTAGGCCCTGAAGGAGACATTTGCCTTTGGCAATTAAATGTCTCCTTTACCTCTTTGTTCACTTATATTCCCAGGAACCTTCACTTCTCCATCCAAAGTGTTGCACATTGCCAGCAGCCATGGATTCTTTGCAGCTCCACCCATCAAGAAGTGGGTATTATTTCCCAACCACACACTCAATGTGGGGTGGCCTCGTGACTTCTTTTGACTAACAGAATGATGCACAAGTGATTTTGTGTGAGTTTTAACCTAAGCCTCAAGATACCTTGAAGTTTCTGCTTTCGAGCTCTTGGAACAGAGCTGACATGTAAATAAGACTGGTTAGGTTTTTGAAGATAATATACTATCTAGTGAGAGGCACAGATGTCCCAGCTGAGGCCCCAAACATGTGACTGTGCACAACTCAAACCACCCATTCTCAGATAAGCTATTCCAGATCAAAAGAACCACTCAGGCAACCTAAAGAATTATGAGAAATAATGAATGCTCTTTTAAGCCACCAAATTTTGGGTTAGTTTGTTATGCAGCAAAAGCTAACATACCAAAGACATAAAAAACCAGGGAAAATAGGTAGGTAAAAAGCATTAGGCAACTGAATTGAATTTCCTTTCCTTTTGTTTGTTCCCTTTCCCTTCTTAGAGTTCCTAGCCAAAAAAAAAAAAAAAAAAGAGGCAGGGATTCTGTTAATAGACTTTGACTTCTGTTTTTGACACCTGTTTGACCCTTCCTTCCTGATGATCTTATGCCAATATCAAGATGCCCAGTGCCCCCGCTAACCCACCCCAACTGGCCTTCTTAAAAAGGGAGATCACCTCCACCCTTCTCAACTTTCTCAACTTTATTTCTCATTGTTTGTTTAATTCCCAATGGGATCGATGCTTTTGGAAGGATCCGATAAACTCATCTGGAACAAGATATTAATTGTTGATAAATCCTACATCTTTATAATATCAGCTAGACTTTAGTTTATTAGTGTAAGAAAACCATTGTATTTATTATGAAATGGGTTTTGAGTCACATCTTGACTCTACAGCACTACCACTATCTTATCCCTCAGTTGAATGGCTTTGGAAAAGATGCTTAAATGCCACTAACCTTAGTGTTCTTATGCCTTAAAATGGGGTTATTATCTGCATTTCAGCATGTTTATGAAAATTAAACATGTCAAAGTATCTCAAGAGCCTGGAACCTAATAGGTGTTTATGAAATATTATCTGTTTGCTTTCCAAAATAGTTGTGCCAATTTATATTCCTGTAATTGCCTACATACTTTGTATTTTCCTCAGTTAGACTATGTGATCCTCTAAACACTGATCCTCTGTCCCCGCCCCTCTGACAGCTTGTCTGTGTGTCAATTCCTCTGTTTCTATTTTGTTTGTCAGTTTATTTTGTTCATTAGATTCCACATATAAGTGAGATCATATGGTATTCACTATGCTAAATGAAATTTTAAAATACTATTTCAATGATGTGGAACCTTCAAATGAAGAAAGAATTATTGTAGAAAGGCTATACTGCCTTGCCCACAGGTAAGAGACACATTAGCCATTGCTTGAATTTTTCAAGGACAAAGCTACATACAGAAGTGTTAGTAGAAGCACGGTTTGAATTTCTCACCGTTTTAGAATGTTCTTGGTCCCCTTCTATCCAGCTGATTAATAACGATGCACACACTGCTTATAATTATGTCTTAGGAGAGTGAATTCTTTTTAAGAAAAATTTACATAAGAATAAAATTAATTGGTCACTATTTACAAACATGTTCACAGTGGAATTCATTTCAACAGTGACATGTTTGTATAATTAAAGTATGATTTGATTTAACAAAATTAATCTACACACAACTTTTTCAAAAACACATTACCAAACTAGTTAATATGTATCAAAGAAAAAACATCAGACATGACCTCGGTACCCTAAAATATATTAGGGGTCAATTAGCGGCGTCAGCCGTACCTGTCAGAGCAGGAAATAGTGATGCGCATGCCGTTTATTTGATGACCTCTTGAAGGTCCTTGAGAGATTGCTATATGGTAAATCTATACTTATTATGACTGATTTTCAATTTCTAGGTCCAATAAAGCATTTTTAGATCATGTAAAGTAATAAAGAAGAAAATTATCATATGACTGAGTGCAAAGGATGGTGCTTCAGTTTTCATCTTTGATGTGGTTGGCAGGCAAGGGTAGAAAGAGGTTTCATTTCTCTATTTTGGCGTAGCTAATTAAATCAATCATATATCCCAGTTTGCCCAGAATGTATTGTCCCAGTATTTTTCAGAATTATTAATTTTATAACAAAGTAGTATTATTTTAAGTTCAAATAAAATAAGCCTAGATGGCTTTGACGGACCGCCACCTTGTACTCCCAGCTTCTGCCAGGACTTGTCTGAGTACGGGGACAGAGGAGTGAGCAGAGTTCTCACTTTAACATGTGGCTAAATGTGAAAGATCAACAGCACAACCCAACTTACCTTTCCTGAATGTTTTCTGATGCAACGCAATTAATATTTCCCTCTCGAGTGCAGCACGCAGGGCACCTGATGAGATATTAGACCAAAGTAACTGATGTTTTCTGATTCGGGTGGTGCTGGAATAAGATTTGGCACTGATGCTCTGCTGGTCATTTGGTTAGCGGTCATATATGCCGTGATCCGTGCCATGGCCTGGGAGATACACAAAACCAAAAGTCAGGGACATAACAGAGCTACAGGCAAGAGCAAATCAGTAGTCCTGCTACATAGTGTATGGAGAGTGGTCTGACAATTGTCATTGTCACGTGAACCTCAAAAATAGAACTGTTAATATCAGTGTAAATTTTTAAGTCTCCTGTCCATCGTTGTTCTCTCCTAATGAATCAAAATATAGTGGCTTTGTTGGTGCCAGGCACATAGTACTGCTACTGTAAATAATGCTATTTTACTTAAATGAACTCATAGCTAATAATTTGAATACACAAAGGGAAAGAGCCCAGAAATCAAAAAAACACTAAAGTAATTGAAAATCAATCCATATAAAAAGCATAACAAAGCACAGGGCTAGTTTTAGTCAGCTGTGTCCAGAGTTTAAGTATTTCTAGGGATAAAACTGGCAAGTTCCGTATCCTCGCTAACCCTTTTCGACCTCAGTCTGAGGCATAGCGTCTGCATTTCTAAGCTGGAAGCATATTGTGCCCTATGCTGTGAGTCCTATTTTAAGAACAAAAGTGAAGAAAAAGTGGAGCATTTTTAGAAATTGGAGACTAAAAGTGTCTCATGCAAGGAACTGAGAGTATACAACCTGGGGAAAAGACTAAAAGATCAGCATAATTAAAAAAAAATGGACCCCGATCTAAAATTCAATAAGATGTCACAAAGTGCAAAACGAAGAGCTCTATTCTTTCTTTTTACTTATTTATTTATCTGGCAAATATTTATTGACCATGTGCCAGGTACCAGGTACTGTTTATAGCAATGAACAAGACAAATGGGCTCCAATTGTCCCTAAAACTTAAATTTTAGTGAGAAGACAAAATTAATCGATAAAACAGATCATTAAATAAACTTCATACCTTGTAAGTGCTATACAGGATGTAAACAGCTAATCGAATACAGAAGGACTGGGTTTGAGGGAACCTGCTTTCTATAAATGTTGCCAAGAAAGGCCTTGCTTAGGGGGCAACATTTAAGCTGACACCTCAATGAGAAGACACAGCCTGACATGCAAGGATTGGGTGGGAGTGTAAAGCATTTCAGACAGGAGAGCCCAGCTAGTACAACAATACTGAGAAGGGGATGAGCTGGATAATTTAGAAAAAAATTCTGTTTGCTTAGGTAGGGTTTGGGTTCTTGGATATTAAGAGAGGTGAGCAAAAACAGAGAGGAAATTGTTTCATTTCCTCCTATAGTGGAATTGATGAGCGCCCAAAGATATCCAACACAGAGCCTTTGTCTCCTGGCTTTCACGGAAAGCACAGTGAACTGATATACAAGAGGCTAGAGCCACACGAAGTTCAAAGTCTCTGCCTATGTGCTTTCCTTTTCTTAGGCTTTCTTTATTTTATTTTATTTTTCTTTCCCCCTGTGTACTCCTTCTTCTCACTAAATTGTCTCTTTGGAAATTTCCTATTAACCCTTAAGGAGGTGGAGTTAACTATGGGAACTCTAAGGGAAAAGTTGCTAAAGCAGTTGCCGCTGGAGTTTAAGAACAATGTCCCCTCTCCTTCGTCTGGTGACCTCAACTTGGACCCATACTGGGGAGCCTTCACCCCGCACCTCTCTCAGCAGAGTGCTCACAGCTTCACAGGGAGCTTTGGCTGCGGTACTGGCTTCCTTCCATCACTACATGACCATGCTTTCAAACACATGAAGGGCTGCTCTGTAGGGGAGTAAAAACAATTGGTTCTGTATTACTAATGAGGACTCAACTTGAACTAGAGGATAGAATTTTAAGTAGAGACACTTTAGCTTGACCTTTCTAAAAAGAAGCATTCAACATTGAAAACAAATATTCTTGTATGATAGTAACTCTTCCACCCCTGGAAGCATTAAAGCAACAGCTTTTAGACTTGTAGGTAATGTTGCTTAAGAGTTTCTTCTCTTGTAAGAAAGGTTGTTTTATATGTCTTCTGTGGCCCTTTCCACCTCTGAGAAGCTGAAACAAGAGTCTGTTATTAAGTAATTTATTGCAAAAGCTATCAGTTGCCAAAGAGGGAAAATACAGTTTCTCTGAGACACCTGGGTAGCCACTATACCATAAACCCAGTCTGTATTTACCAATGATAAATAAAATGATATTGTTTGGTTTGGAGAATTTTTTTTAATCATCACCTGAGGATAAGTTTACTGATGTTACAGAAAGGGGGAGTGGCAGGGGGGGAGGAGAGAGAAGAGAGAAAGAGGGACAGAAACAGAGAGAGAGACTGAGAGAGGCAGAAAAATATCGATCGGTTGCCTCACATACGTGCCCCAACCAGGGACTGAACCTGCAACCTAGATATGTGCCCTGACTGAAAATTGAGCCTGCAGCCTTTGGGCATGCCGGACGATGCTCCAGTCCACTCAGCCACCCAGGCAGGCCTGGTTGGAAGGTTTTTAAGATGCCTGCATTCCTGGATTCAAATGTCCGTTACATCTTTTGGGTCCCATTGAATATCCCCTGAAATGCGAACATTATATTCAGGAGAGGGAATCCCAGTGTTTCCCAATCTTTGGGATTCAATGCTTCCTTATGATAACAAATTTCTTGTAACATTCTTTCACTATCCTAAAATTAGATTCAGGGGTAATACACCCTACCTATATTCATAATCTCAAAACAAATAAAGAATGTCATAACCGTACTCAAGGGAGAAAAATGATACCAATTAATAATAAAATAATATGCATTTTGGTGTGTAAATCAAAGGGTACAACTACACTAAAGACACACAGAAATAGTCAGATGCGTGTCCTACAAATAGAATCATCATACATGTGACAGTAACACATGCAGACTGATCCCAGAGTGTTGTATCAGTAATTCAAAACCCACAAACAGCATTACCGTTGGTAACATGATTTTCTATAACAAAGAACTGCTCTTTCTAACATTCCCAAGCAAAACTGCAGACAATCTTACCACAGCTGACAGAGTAGTTCATTCTTAGAAAATTCAGTATATTTTGAAACCAGGCCCAACTGCTTTCTGTTTATATGCATGATTAACCAAGGCTCTGGTTCAAATGATTATAAACAGAGTAGTACAGGTGACATTAAAAAGTCATTCAAGGTGGAAAACAATGTGCTTTTTGTTTGTTTGTTGGTTTCTGTTTCATTTTGTGTTGTTTTGTTTTTGCTTCTGGCTGCTCCATCCATCTAGGGCATCTGGCATCCCTGGCCTCCATCCATTAGATGCTTCCCCACCCCAGCTGTTGTGACAACCAAAAAAAGAAACCCCAGAGGGAAGTGCTAAGTTCTCTGGGGTCCTGACATCAGGATAGAACGGGCACAGCGTCCTCCCTTCCCTTAGCTGCAGGAGGCCGTTAATGGTACCTTAAAAGGCTCGGGTTTCTGAGTCAGTAAAAGTCCAGTGCCACAGAGGCACCATGGGGTCACCCAGTCCCCAAAGTGATTCAGGCAGGCCCTTCCTTCAGTGAACTGATTCAGATGTGATAGCTCTGATCTCAGGTAGGTGGAGACGGGCCTCTCAGATAAAGGACTCCTATCTGAGATCAGCACATGAGGGCTGTCCCTTCATTCAACCCCAGTATCAGGGCCATCTTGCAGGTCGCTTCTTTTTCTGGACCAGTTAGGTGTTCAAATGATTGATTCAGAGCTAAAAACAGGCCATGGCCCAGCTTCCACTTAGGTTTAATTTGGTAAGCTTTCTTCACACTACACAAAACCATGGGAAATTGTTTATTCCCAATGAGTAAGTAAAGCTTACATGGTTTACTAATTTCAAAATTACCCAGTGGCATTTTGTACAGGAGATACATTAAAGTTAGTGCCTGGAAGAATTGTGGAGAAGATAAGGATGTAGAAAAAAATATGGCAAAAGAGTCATTTTCTCAACATCTGATTCTCAAAAGAACTCCAGAATTGATGGCCTATCTACTTTTTACTGCATCTTCCAACACAGATATATTGTTTCAAACTGTTAACTTCCAAAAGCCTCGGAGAAACTGAATTTTGCCTGTTAGCAAGCCAAAGGCTCCAGATTTTCACAGAAGGAATAAAACTTCAGTGGATGCATGCCATCATTCAGCTGCTCTCATTTTTCAATATCCTTATCCAGATAGTTCTTGTTACTCCACCCATAGAGAAAGAGGAAATACTGTCAGAAGTTGCTTTGGACAAAATGTTTCTCCCAAAGCAGCATCGGTGTGTGTCTCAGTGTGTGTGTTTAGGTTCTTTCTCTTTTCTCTCTCTTCTCTCTCTACTCTGTCTCCCTTCTCACTCTCTCCTCCTTCTCTTCTCTGAAAAACAACACATCCATTGTCACAGCATCTGATCAAGACATGTGGCTCAGTGGTTGGAGCATCGTCCCATAACCAGAGTTGCAAGGGTTGTGGGCTCAATTCCAATAAGGCCACATACCTAGGCTGCAATCTCATGTATGATCCCCAGTCCTGGCTTGACCAGGACATGCACTAGAGGCAACCAACCAATGTTTCTCTCTCACATAGATGTTCCTCTCTCTCCCTTCCTCTCTCATCTAAAAGCAATGAAAATAAAAATTGTCCTCAGATAAGAAAAGAAAGGAAGGAAGAAAGAAAGAAGAGAGAGAAAGAAAGATCTTATAAACTTATAAATTGGTAAGGCCTTTTCTGCAAAACAGCCACTCACATCGCTGTGATTGTTTGTTGTTTACAAAGCACTTTCAAAAGCATGATTTTACTTCATCATAACTACACGCCTGTGGTTAGGTACTATAGTCTCCAAATTATAGATTTTTTTAGAAAATGGAGGCTCAAAGAGATTCATAAATTTCCTGAAATCAACATCGAGTAACAAGTAGATCAAAAGACCACGTCTCCTCACTCTACATTTACTGTTTTTTCTAATATCACCCACTGAGATATTTATATCATCAAACTGGCAGACTGAGCAGAAGGGCACCAGTAGACGTAATATGCAAAGGTATCCCGCCCATTTTCAGATTATTGTTTTATAAATATATTTTTAAGATAACTAATTTCTCTATCTCTGTAAGTAAAATCATAAAGCTCTAAGAGTACGACTGGAATTTCCTTAGGTGCCTGTTAGGTTTTTTGGGAAAAAGAAGACATTAAACTGTGCCTGTAAGGAAGTGCAGTATAGTAAGTTATCAAACGTCCTATGATTTTGCACAACATTTGATTATAATTGTTAGAATATGATCATTGTAAGAATATGTGTGAAACAAATAACTATAAAATGCTCAACATAATCTTCACATATAAATTGTTTTAAAATATAATTTTATAACAGGTCATGACTTGTATTGAAAAATGCTACAAAAATGGAGAAGCGTGCTAGATATGATAAGGAGAGCTGGCCCTGCTGGCTATATCGCATCCTAGAATTTTAGGAACATGGAGTCACCCTACATAAAAGTTTACTTTAAAGCAGAATATCCAGACTCTAGGACATTTCTAAGTCAAGATTGGGAGGTCCTCTAATGGGTATCTGCTACTACCCTGGCATGAACTTCTCAAACTCGGCATGTCATCTCAGGGTTGATGGGTTTGGTGCCTTCACATGAACTCAGCCTGCACATGTGTAAGAACAAACAGTCCTCACTATGTGCTAGCACTGTGCTGTTTTTATCCATTTTCCTAGTGTAGCCTCACATATGCCTTTCATGTGGTATATTAAGGTAATACTAGCAGTTCTCACAAATATAATTCATAATTTCAGAGTATCATACAATAGAGACCTATTTCTCACGGAAAAAATCAGGTAGATGTTCCTAGTTTGTTGGCAGTTTTCCCCGCTCGGTGACTTGGAGACCAAGGCTCTTCCCATCTAGAGAGCCCAGTATCGTCCGCAGCCGGGATTAGCCATCTCTGTGGGCTAAACCTGGCTGCCAACTGCCTTTAATAATCCATGAGCTACGAATATGTTTTACGTTTTAAGTAGTAGACACAAATGAGAAATATAATATTTTGTGAAATAAAAATTAAATAAAATATATATTCGAAGATCCCTACAGAAGCTTTATTGGAACTCAGATTCTCATCTTTTTCCATATTCAGTGGCTGCTTTTGCACTACAAAGGCAGAACTGAGGAGTTGCTACAGAAATTGTATACTCACAAAGCCAAAAATATTTACTCTCTGGCTGTTGTGAACTGAAAGTGTGCCCCCAAATGTACTGTTCCTGTGTTGAAGCCCTAAAACCCAATGTGATGGTATTTGTAGGTGGGGCCTTTGGGAGTAATTACATCTAAATGGAATGGAGTCGTGAGGGTAGGACCACCATGATGGGATCAGTGTCTTTAAAAGGAGGGGAAAAGAACCAGAGCTCATTGACACTCTCCCTCCCCCCTGCCCCTCCCCCCACTGTATAAAAACACAAGAAGGGCAACCACCTGCAAGCCAGGAAGAGGGCCCTCACCAAGGACCTAACCGTGCTGACACCCTGATCTCAGACTTCCATCTTGTGAGAACACAGTGTCTAGGTGAGCCACCCAACCTATGGTCTTTTGTTATGCCAGCCCAAGCCGACTCAAACAGTGGCCTTTGACAGAAAAAGTGCTGACCCCAGCTCTAGAGCTTCCTCAAGGGAAACTGGGGAACATATTCTAACCCGAAGCTTAAAGAAGTTGGAGGCTTGCCCAAGGGCCTATGGTTCCAATCTCTCTGACCTCTAAGTCCAAAATCTTAACCTTTTTTCTTTACTATTAGACTCTTGAGTCTCCTCACCAGTGTATTCATTCCTTGATTCACACAAGGTATGCATCTTTGGGAAACCAATGCTGTCAGGCAAATATGCCTCATCGTGTTATTTTAATTTAATATTCATTGAGTTCTAGCCATGCTCTAATAATAATTTTGAGAAAATAACGAGAAGTGTTTAGTATGAAATATAAAAACCCAGTGTGGCTCTGCGTGTATGAAGTGACTATGTACCAACCAGTTAATAAATCTTCAGAAAAAGTACTGTTTCCAGTAATGTTTGATTATTTCAAAATGATTAATTTTAATGGTCTTTTATATCCCTTGTGTATAATGTCTCAGATCCCACCGGATAAGCAAACCATTCTCCATGTTACTATGAAACAGAAATAAAATATTATAGGATTTTTCTGATGACTCTGAGGAGTTTAATGGCTCCCATGGGACTGCAAAGTTAATTAAAATGAGCAGAGGATTGCTATGTTCTATTATGTCATGATTATGCTCTACATTCCTTTTTGTTGTTCCCTCCATAAAGACTTGACAATAGCCCTGGCTGGTGTGTCTCAGTGGATTGAGTGCCGGCCTGTGAACCAAAGGTTCACTGGTTCAATTTCCAGTCAGGGCACATGCCTGGGTTGTGGGCCAGGTCCCCAGTTAGGGGCACATGAGAGGCAACCACACATTGATGTTTCTCTCCCTCTTTTTCTCCCTCTCTACAAATAAACAAATAAAATCTTTAAAGAAAAAAAAGGACAACAATAAAGGTCAACAATAAAGTGAGGACAACAAATTTTTCCAGCTTTGCTTTTGTATGAAATAAGTTTGGCTCTTTTCTAAGTATTTAACAGATCCTAAATTTTGCTAGCTTAGAATTTCTTGGGGATCACCACCTAATGTATAAGGGGATAAAAGAATTAGAAAGAAATGCTCATGAAATACTTGTAATCACAGTTGCTACAGGAATTCTCCACCTTATATTTAGACCTGTAGAATAAGCTTAGACAAATCACTCAATATGATAAAGTAAGGAAGCAGCAGAGATAACATCCTGATTTTGATGTACAACAGATTGGGCACATAAATAGAGCTTTCTCTTTAAAATATTATATTATATTTAAACTATACTCCAGCAATCTTTCCAGCATTTGGACTTGTCTCTACAGACACACACACACACATCATATCCTAAATAATTAAAGGAAGGCTTTCATTTAGGTAGAGAAACTTATTCTAAGGTACAAGATAATAAGGGTTCCGTATATATTCTCTGAGGTACAAGTGATAAAGCCCCTTTATTCTATTGCCATAGAAAAGACAGAATGGCTCTTTTGAAGTTAGCAGTGTCTACTGGGACTGGAAATATTCCTGAAATTCATGAGTAAAAATAACTTATCCTGCATACTTAGAACTTTATGTTCTATCTCATTTATAACTTGTAGCAAATCATTACTCCTTTATAGATGGGATAGTTGAGGCTTGGCAAGGTCAAATCACTTTTGCAAGAACACAAGCTTGATTGGTAGCAGACAATATAGGATTTGAACATACTTCTTTCTGGGATATCATGTTGCATCTGGTATGATGGCCACTCATTCTCCATCCATATTTACTCTACCTTGCTGATCAGTTCTTCCTGGTTGCCATAGTAGAGCAGAGGCTGGTTTTGGAGGTCAGTGGTGATGGTTATACACCTTTCAGGCATGTCCCATCAGAGAGCTAACACTCAAACACTACCTTAGCTGAAGTCTTTGTAGTCCCGGGTATCAGAAAAGTAGGCTCAAGGTAGATCAAATAATGAAGGCAATCTATTGGCACACAAAATTATTGCAATGATTGACTTCCAATAGCCTTGACTCTCCAGATCAAAGATGTGTCTGAGACCTGGTTTTCTCTATCTTTCTTCTTTACATACACTGTCCATTTAATCCCAAAGCTGTCCTTTCAATATCCCAAGAAGGAAAACAAAAAAACATTTAGAAATACATCGTTCCTCTTTCACATTGAAAGTAAAGAAAGCTGCATCATCCCCACGACCTTTAAAACTCTACTGAGATGCATTTTGATTAGACAATCTTATATCATGTGCTCAATCCTGAATCAATTTTTGTCTCCAGGGGATGGAACATGCCGATTGTTTTAGCCCAGTCGTATACTACAGCCTTCAAGTATGGAAGAAGCCAATTTTCTGGAAACTATATGAACCCACAAATAAAAATCAGGGGGGGCTAATAAGAAAAAAGGGGATA
The DNA here is from genome assembly GCA_004026545.1 of Mormoops blainvillei. Classification (NCBI taxonomy): domain Eukaryota; kingdom Metazoa; phylum Chordata; class Mammalia; order Chiroptera; family Mormoopidae; genus Mormoops; species Mormoops blainvillei. The sequence continues at coordinate 13,393 of PVJD01014259.1, read as the reverse complement.
GATGTTGCAGAACTGTATCAGTCAGAATAGGGTAGACTTGTCTACATGGTAATTAAATCATTTATTCATGGAAGACACTTGATTACTCCAGAAGCACTGGATATTAACAAAAGGCACATTTGCATTGTACTAGTTCTAGCAATATTAATGAGCAAGTTCTTCTATAGTAGAGGCCAAGTATCATATTATCTCCGTAAAACATGGAAGTAATGAGCGTAGAATATATGAACAAACAAATGAATAAACTGTAAATGGCTAAGGTTTAACTAATTTTTCTTTTCAAACCTCTATTTCCTTAAGTGATTATTGATGTTCTTTGTAGAAGAATTAGGAATCTTTTAATGAAGCAAAACAAATAACAATTACATAATTCCTGAAAGAATTCAGAACTTCTTAAGAATGTATACGAGGACTCACCACTACTTGCTCCCTGTGCCCTGCGCGGGGCTAGGGAGTGGCGAGGCCACGCAACGGCGATGCACCGGCAGGGGTCACCTCCTGAGTCTGAGGCATCTAACTGAACACACATCCCTGTGCACCTTCGATTACTTTTATAGCTTTTGTTCTATCTCTGGTGTTCAAGCCATGGAACCAAAACAAGATAAAAATAAAAACAAAACCCCACACGGCTATCAAGGGAAAATTCTGAGTTTGGGGCACAGTCGATGGTATGTATATATTTAAATATTCCCTTCAACTAAGGGCACAAGGCTCCCACAACCTCGGGCTGTTTTGCAGAATGCTCATTTAAATCTGAATTTTAGGGGGGAAAAAATATATATATATCCCAAGCATTCTGTGTTTGTTTTGCCATATCTGCCTGGCAAGCCTGTCCCCAAGGTCTAAGAAGGAAGGCTTCATTGCGATATCAAATGCGTGTGTCTGCCGGTGGCTCTGCTGTCCTGATTACGTTGCCTTGCCCACTGAACCTCAGTTTCTTCATTTGCAAATGGCAAAGAGCTGGATCAGTTGAATTTTTAGGTCCCTTTTCTGTACATTTCTACATTTTAGTAGTCTCCTACAGTCTGGGCTACATGAGAGGAAAAAAAGTATGATGTCATTGTTTGTAAATGTCCTGTGAGGCAGAGAAATAAAGAAGTTATCATTCTCTCAAGAAGAAAGAAGGAACAACAGCAAATCAGGCAGACGATGAGGGGAGGACACGCTGTCTCCCAGAGAGTTTCAACCGTAAGAGGGTGTGTGCCCTGGGGTGTACTCCTCTCGGAAAGTTTCCTGCTGTTTTCCTTGGAGGTTACCATTTGTTCTATCCATAGGGTCCCAAAATTAAGAACCGACCTCTTTTGTGAGGAAAAATGATTTTAATGCATTTATAAGAAGTTAAAATATCCAGAGATGTAAGAAAAGTGCTTTTGAAGACATGTTTGCATTTATTTAGGGATGGAATGCTCAGTGTGTTTTAGCACGAGAAGTTTCATGGGCAATTTTTTGGCTTTTCTTTTTTAATTTGTTTTTTGTAGGGTAGGATACAGTTCCACCATTGCCATTTATCTAACTCTGCAGAACTAATTCACACCACTTCCCCTAAGAGTTCTGTATGAAAGATTACCCCTGTGCCTTTATTGCTCTGTTGTTCCTAATTGCTCAGCATTTCTCCGTTCTAGCTTGAGGTAAATCAGAAATGCAATAAATTACATGGGATATATGTGTAAACAGAATACAACCAGTCCTTTCTTTCCTAGGCATTAAAATACAATTCTTTGATTTCTTTATACTCTGAAAAACATTTCTTTTTAGAGAGGGATAAAAACACACAGCAACTTTCCAATGTAGCAAGAAAATTCAGGGAAATCTATTCATAAAAAAAACATGAACCCAAGGATACAAAGTTAATTTGGGAAACACACCATGTAGCCTAGAAGAGACCCTTTGAATTTTTTGGTTAGGGAAGTAGTACATCACAAGCAAACACAGATATGTACTGGGTTAAATTGGGTCTTCCTCCAAGAACTGTATTTTTCTTCTTCTTTTTCCCATTTTATTTTATTTTATTTTATTTTTTCATTTCATTTTATTTATTGCTGTTCAACTAGAGTTGTCCCACATTTTTCCCCATTGCTCTCCCCTGCCCCCACCCTCACTCCCACAGTCAATCCCCACCCTGTTGTCCGGGACCATGGGTCCTCTCTGTGTGTTCCTTGGCTTGCCTCTTCCCTTTCCTTCCCCCATTATCTCCCTCCCTCCTCCCCTCTCTGGTCACTGCAGAACTGTATTTTTTTTAATGAAAGGGAGTCCAGTTGAATTATGAAGGTGATTCTCTGCAAGAAAAGCCCTACAACTGCTAGGCCTAAACATAGTGAAATAAAAAGTTAAATTCAGGAAGTGGACAGGGTTCACTTCCCTGGGCCACTGGGGACTAAAAGGTTAAACCACAAACTCTAAATTAGGCTTGTACATTTAGAGGGCTTTAATTCCTTTTAATCCTGTAGGTTGTCCTGGGTATCTTGCATAAGCCTTCAACCCTGTTCCTATTTGCTGGGCCACATACACAGTACAGTGAGCAGGACAGACTCAGAAAACATAATCCTCAATTGGGGTTTCTCAACCTTATCACCATTAAGGTTTGGGTAGAATATCTCTTAGCCTGGGAGCTGTTCTATGCATTATGTGATGCTAAGCAGCACTCCTGACTTGTACTCAGTAGATGATAGTAGAAACACCCCCCTCTCTGTTGTGACACCAAAAATGTCCCCGGGGAGAAAGGAAGACAAAATCAATCAAACAAAGCCATGAAAGGAAGGACTTAGACTCTCACAGGGAGATTTAGACTTGGTAAAATAAAGCCTATAAATAAATATATAAAATGTGTCCATATTTCTTCTGTATTGTACCACCTGCATGGTGATAAAAGCAACTTTATATAAATAGTACTGTATATTCAGGTACATAAACATGTAAGGCAAACAAAATGTGTTGATTACATGTTTTTCTGTCTCTCATTTGAATGTTGTCTTCCTGACTATTTACTCTCAATATGATCTATACCCCTCAAAACCACGCTGTTTTCTACATGCAACAGATTGTTTTCAGTAGTGTCTATATTTCTGCAAGATCTGGCCCCTGCCTACTCCTCCAGGCCTCCTCTCCTGCTTCTACCCCACATGCATTCTCTAAATGCATCCGTGTCACCACCTTGGTCAGTTTCTCAGCCTGGAATACTGGTCTCCGCCTGAGACTGAGCTCCCTAAGAACAAACGCAGTGTGTTTCTCCTTTTATTTTCAACACTAAGCACAGTCCCTGGAATGGTAATGCTCACTATTCTTTTTAAAGAATGAAATAAATTAAAGTAATTCTAAAGAGCCCTTAGGTGGCATCTCTACTTTCTCCCAGGATACAAATCACCTCTACTTCTTCAATCAGTTCCTGTTTGTAGTCAAAAGTTAGATATGAAGTTGACTTAAGGAGTAAGTGTTCTTTTTTTTTCCACTGAAAATCTAGAATTCTAGTTATTAGAAAATGAAAATGGGCTTCTTGTGTATTTACTATCATGATAAATTATAGTTTTTAGTAGAAGAGTCTGTTGTATAATGAGTCAGCAATATTTAAAATAATGAAAGTGGAAGCTGTGCCTAAGATCTCAGATGTTTTCAAACTTCTCTGAGTTTTTTTATGTATTTTGTATATTGACCTAGTTTTAGAACTGTTTTTTGCAAATATCTCCTCCCATTCAGTTGGCTGCATTTTTGTTTTTTTGGTGGTTTCTTTTGCTGTGAAGAAGCTTTTTTATTTCAATATCGTCTCATTCATTTATTTTTGCTTTTACTTCCTTTGACCCTGGGGTCAAATTCTTAAAATCCTCTCTAAGACCAAGGTCCATCTGTTTAGTATCAATGTTTTCTTCTATGTAATTTATTCTTTCAGGTATTATATTTAAGTCTTTGATCCATTTTGAGTTAATTTTTGCATATGGGGACAAACAGTAGTCTAATTTTGTTATTTTGCATGTGGCTTTCCAACTTTCCCAGCACCAATTATTGAAGAGGCTTTCTTTTGTCCATTGTATATGCCTGGCTCCTTTGTCAAAAATTATTTGCCCATACACATATGGGTTTATTTCTGGGCTCTCAATTCTGTTCCATTGGTCTGCTTGTTTTTCCACCAGTGCCATGCTGTTTAGATGATTGCTGTTTTGTGGTATAATTTGAAGTCAGGAAGTGTGATACCTCTGGCTTTGTGGCTTTTTCTTAGGATTACTTTGGCTACTCAGGACTTCTATGGTTCCATACAAATCTGATGATTTTTTGTTCCATTTCTTTAAAAAATGCCATTGGGGTTTTGATGGGGATTGCATTAAACCTATATATTGCTTTGGGTAATATGGCCATTTTTAACTATGTTTATACAACTGAACAGAAAAAAAAATCCAATTAAAACATGGGCAGAGGACTTGAATAGCACTTCTTCCAAGAAGATATACAATGGTCAATAGATATAAAAAAAGATGCTCAACTTCATTAGCTTTTAGGGAAATGCAAATCAAAACTACAATGAGATACCACCTCACACCTGTTAGAATGACTGTTATCAACAAGACTAGTAATGACAAGTATTGGGGAGGTTGTGGAGAAAATCGAACTCTCATTCACTGCTGGTGGGAATGTAAACTGGTACAGCCACTATGGAAAACAGTACGGAGGCTCCTCAAAAAATTAAGACTACAGTTACCATATGACCCAGCAACTCTTCTGAGTTATCTACCCCCAAAATTTGAAAATGTTTATTTGCAAAGATATATGCACACCTATTTTCACTGAAGCCAAGACATGGAAACAACCACAGCATCTCTCAATAGATAATTGAATAAAGAGGGTGTGATGTATATAAACAATGGAATACTACTCAGCCATAAGAAAAGACAAAATGCTGCCATTTGTGACAACAGGGGTGGATTCTGAGAATATCATTCTAAGCGGAATAAGTCAGAGACAGAGTCAAGAACCATATAATTTCTCCCATATGTGGGATATAAAACCAAAAGCAACAAGTGAACAAACAAAACAGAACAAACAAAAATTCAGATACAGACAACAGTGTGGTGGTTACCAAAAGGAAGGGTGTTGGGGGTTAGAAAAGGGGGTCAAATATATGGTGACAGAAGATGATTTGACTTTGAGTAGTAAACACACAATGCAAAAACAGATGATGTATTCTAGAACTGTATGCTTGAAACCAACTAATTTTATTAACCAATGTCACCACAATAAATTTAATAAAAAATAAACAAAAAGTAAAACTTTTCTGGGATTAGGTAGTTTGCACATAGTGGGGCAAAGAAAGTAGACTCCTATGAATAAAAACAATAGACATTTACTTTAAAGAGAGTAGGTCAATCAAATAAAAATAAAGCTCCTTTGGAAATAACAGAAAAATATATTGAGAAAAACTAAATAAGATATTTCACCCATTCATTAGGATAGAATTCTCTGTTTTGTTTTGCATTTTGATAAGAAGGGCTCCCTTCTCTGCCACATTCCTCTATTTCAAAATTGGAAAATTATGCAATGACCTTAGGGGCCAGCAAGACCAGTGCTCTTCTTTGCTCGAAAAGAAAACTGGCGATATGCAAAGATTCTAGGTTGGGAGTGCATTAAAATTATTTTCCTCTTTTCATGCCACATTAACTATATTTTCATATAAGAAAGAACAATATGGATTTCCTATCAATTCCTTATAGCTGCCATAAGCCAAGAAAAGAATTTAAATAAAGTCCAATGGCAGTGAATTGTGAACCAAAGAAAAGCCAGATTAAGCCATGTTTCATCAGTCACCAAAATAAATCCTCAGTGTCATCAATTCACGCAGACTGTATCCAAAGAAATGTGCTGGGAGTCATATAGATTAAAATAAAGGACTGAAATAAAATATCACATTTGCACTGTATTTTCTAAACATGTGTACTTTCCATTGGTAATCAATGAGCATATGAAAACAGACCTTTTTCACATGCTCACTGAAACAGAGCTAAAACAATGTTTGGCCAAGAACTACTCCAGAATACAGTAGAGAGGTGGGTGTCCTCTAAGACAAGAGTTTGCAGACATTTTCCTAGAAGGGCTAGGCAGGAAATAGTTTAGGCTTTGTGGGTTTGTGGTATCTGTTGAAACTATTCAACTCTGCTTTTATCATGGGAAAACAGCAACAAATGACACTAAGAAATGGTCATGGCTATGTTCCAATAAAACTTTATTTACAAAAAGAGGCAGTAGGTTGGATCTGACAGCAAGTTGACTGCTTCTTTAATGTATCAGGGAACCCAGAACTAAGAACACAGATGAAAACCAACATGGAGTTTGTTATTTCTTTCTAATTTCTCAGTAGATACGTGTTTGCATTTATTACCTCCAAGTCATTAATTTAAAATGGAACCTCCAGTGACTCCAAAAGGGCAATTAGTTAAACAAGGTAAACATGTTAAAGCGCCTGTCCGTTAGCTATCTGATCTGAATCAATCCACACGTGTTACGTCAGTGAAAAAGCAGAAATGTAATTTTCCAGAACACATAACCCTACTGCTCTGCATGCCTCTAATGAGGAAAAGCTAATTACTTTATTATCTTAACATAAACCTCCCTAAATTAAATATTTCCAGGGTTATAAACTGTTTGCCTCCAAGCTTCATTAAATGCTCAAAACCAGCCATTTCACTTTGCAGACAACACTCTTGGTCTCCTCAGGGTTCAAATAAAGCCCTGACATCTTTCAGAGTTTTCCTCCTCTCACATAAAATAAGGCCCTACTCTTATGTTGTTCAATACCAGTATATCCTGTTGCTAGAAGGGTCTAAAAATTGTGAAGAAAGGTGGAATAGCCTTCATGGTTCTCGCTTTAAATCCGGCTCTAATTTTATTGCTGTTAACTGATTTTTCTTTGAAACCACTATACATTTTCATTTTGTCTCTTTCACAAATAAATGTAGTATAGATATATATACATACACACACACACCAAGATATTTATGTATTTATTCCCCTTATAAAAGGGAATTGCTTCAGCTATTTGATTATTAACCATTTCTTATTTACTCCCCCAAGCTAAATAATTCAACTGCTTTTATTCTTCTTTCCAAATTCTATGTTTTAGGATCTCCCAAATTTTGTCATAACAGCCCCGTTTAGGTGAGACTTTTCTCTCAAATTATTTAATTCCATGGAATTAAATTTCAGGACATACAGACAGAGAAATGAACAAAATAACCAAGTTTGGCTCCCACATTTTCTGGTCTGTTGCTGAATTCTTCAAGCCAAATGTTATCATATTTCTTTTTCTCTTGGTCCTATGGTCAACGCAAGCCACACTTTTAAGCCACCAAGCATAGCTAAGTCACAGGTGGGTCCCATGATCATTGGACTTCATTGTTTTCTTATGTTTCTACAGGAGGGTGATATCAGGCCAGTTTTTAATTTTCATTATCTGTTTCTGATAAGATGTACTTATATTCAAATTCTTTAATTTCCCCGAGGTTAAATATACCTCTTACTCACTCTCTCCTCATTCTCTCCCTCTCTCATGCTGATATTTTTTTTAATTCCCTTTATTCTTTATGGTATCCAATGTTAAGCCATGACCAATTATTCCCCATGCTCCCTATTTCTATTGGACGCTTGAAGCCTTCAATTACCTAAAACCAATGAGTTCCCTTGGAGCTTTCGTGAGAGGATAGAACAGTGACTGCTACCTGCAACAGCGTGCCTGCTACCCTGCTCTAGCAATGGGGCTACCAGTCAAAGTGGGGATATGTTCCCACTCACTTGACTGCTTCCTCAGGGAGACAATTGTGGCAAATAAGAAGCCAGCACTAATTCCTCATTCTATTCTTTTTTAAAGATTTTATTTCTTTATTTTCAGAGATAGTGAAAGGGAGGGAGAAAAACATCGATGTGTGGGAGAAACATCAGTTGGTTGCCTCTCGCATGCCCCCAGCCAGAGACCTGTCCTGCCCAGGCATGTGCCCCGACTGGGAATTGAACCAGTGACCGTTCAGTTCACAGGCTGGTGCTCAGTCCGCTGGGCCACACTAGTCAGGGAAGTTCTTCAATCTCTCTTAAAAAGAAGTTTGTGGTAAAGTCATAGAGCCCTGGAATTGCCCATATAAGCCTGTCTTAAGGCTCTGCATGCCTTGTCCACATCCTCAGGTGTATGATGTGTCCCCATTTGAAGTTCTTAATAATTGCTCATGGAAGGAAGAAAGATGAGAAGAAAAGAAGGAACCTATTATATGATTTATGGGATGATAGTAACCTTGGTACAATTGACTAGTTGTGTTTTTCTTACAGTTGCTTTAAAGTTTAAAATCTGGAAAGTTGTGTTTGTTTGTTTTTTTTATTAATTGGGAAAGGAGGTCTGTGATAGTCCACTTTTCACAATAACCTGGTGAATAAGAAAACTAGAAGGATATAAGTATATATCATTTTATTTTAAGATTTTTCCCAATATATCATGCTTTTATTTCCAGGCCTTTGAATTAAGTTTTCCAAGCACACAAACGCCACATCTGAGTTTCTGTTTGTTTCTGTTTGTTTATTTTTTATTGTCAGAACACTTTAAGAACCCAGGAAAAGGTAAGAACTAAGGAAATGTTTGTTTATAGGTTTTGGAAGACTTGAGGTCAAGGGCATGTGTCTTTTCTGAATGGAAGAAAGTAGATCTCTGATGATGTAGTCTCAGTTCTCAAAATTGTATTTCTCAGTGTGCTATCCAGATAAGCAGGATAAAAAAAAAAAGTAAAAATAAAAAAAAACTACAGAAATCTGTGTAGTATAGAGGGCTAAAAACTAAAAGGAATAAAATTTCTTTAAGTTGATAAAAAGGAAGAAAAACTAAGAGGGATTTGGTGTTCAGGGTTCTCAAATTCAAAAACCTCATCAGAATTCGTAAGACAATGTAAGTTCCTAGCCGACAAAGCTCAAGTTCCTGAAAGCCCAAGGGGCTTCAGCTTTTGAAGCGGCTGCCTATTTCTCTTAACAAGCTCAGTTTGCATTTTAACTGAAGGAAAGAAAGGAGAGCGAGAATTATTCTTTAAATGCTCAGGAAAGTGAAGAGATATTTGCTGTGTTATTGTGAATCCATCCCACCAGCCGCAGATAGTTTAGCATTTGGTCAGACCGCTCCTAAGGAAGATCCACGGAGGGGCAGGAAGACAGCCTGGGTAGGAACCGAAAACTGTCAGACTCATAGAATGAGTGGTTGCCAGGGGCTGGAGGGAGGTAAAAATGTGGAGGCGAGCATCAAGGAGTGTGAGGTTTTAGTTTCGCAAGGTAAATAAGCTCTGAAGATCTGTTACACAGCACAGTGCCCACAGAGCTAATAACACTGTATTGTATACTTAAAATTTCCTAAAAGGGCATATTTAATGTTAAGTGTTCCTATTATATACATGGACAAATAATAATTTTTAAAAAGGGCAGGAAGAAATTTTGGGAGGCTATAGGTACGTTTATGGTCTTGATGGGGGTGATGGTTTCACAGGTGTATACTTAGCACCAAACTCACTGAGTTGTGTACATTACATATGTACAGTTTTTTTTACATTTCAATAATAGCTCAAGAAAGCGGTTTAAAAAACTTTTTTTGGCTATTTATGGAAACAACACACAAACCTTGGTTGTAATCCCAGGCTCAAGTATGAGGGCAATTTTGTCTCCACAAGCAGAAAGAGGAGAAAATATGGTGACATGAAATTTTGTCTGGGTAATGAGAGATCAGAAAATCTAGGTACCAAAATACGCTTTTAGAAATTATCCTTAATGATCAAAATAATCAAGTGAGCTCTTCATTCAGGTCAATTCCATGCTTAAGGGTATAAGGTTGGTATTTAGGAATTTAAGAAAATACACAATTCTTTCCACTAAACCTGGTAAAGCAAAAATGCAGTCAAGTAGTATTTTGCATCATGGGGGAAAAAATCAGTCTTTACAGGGTAGTCCAAATCCAGAACAGGCACTAGAGGTGGGGGGGGGGGGACATGAAGAAAAAGGTTAGAAATGTTGGGATGGTTTTAAACAATTATAAGACATGGTCCTTGTTCATGAGGGATTTGCACTAAATACAGCAAAGGAAAACAACACGTCTCTATTGAAAAATAATAACCACAAGGCAGGCAATAACTATGATTAACGAACATGTGGTGGGCACTGCATTGGGCACTGGATACCTGTTATTACCTCTGAACCATCCTGTTGGTGCATAAAATATTTCATTTTACTAAATAAAATGCCACTCAGATATGTTAATATTTTGCAAATATGTTTTGTGAGATCCACTGTCCACTGAGCATTACAGAGCCTTTAGAAGACAAGAAGTTGAATCCTGAAAACTCTGCATGTGTGTATATTGTGTATATATGCATATATGTGTATATAAATGTGTATGTGTATATGTGAATTCTTTAACTGTGCTGCTGCCTGCTAAACCACAAAAGTCTTATTTGCCTTTTGGTTTATAGCATCTCTTTGCTATTTTTTAGCTCCCATTGTAGAGGATGCGGCATGATGCTTATAATGCAAGTTAGATTTGGTAGTTTCAAATTCCATGTCTATTACTCACTAGCTATATGTCCTTGAGCAAGTTATTCGAGCTCAGTAAGTCTCAGCTTCCTCAACTATAAAGGAGAACAAATGAGAGCTATCCTATAAAATTTGTGAAGATTGACTATTTAAGCCTGAACACAGTGACGAGGCTATGTAAGAGCACTCAAGAAAAGTTAGGTATCAATTTTGTCTGCTTTCTCCACTGCCCAACACTTTGAATAGTAACCAGCACAAAGGACACAATCAACAAATATTTGCTGATTAATTGCATGAGTTTCTTGAAGGTGAAATTTTACCTGCCAAATCTCCTCCATGACAAACAAGTGTAAAGGTCATGGAAGGGTTAACCTCCTTCCAATTGACCTGCTTTGTTTAAAGTGCTGCTGGGCCTTCACTCTGGTGTCAGAAAATGAGAATCACACACATACGAATATAGGAAGGCAGGCTCTTTGTTGAATGAATACAGCGGGCGTCTCCAGCAATGCATTCTCTTTCAAAGAACCCAGATTTCATTAACTTGAGGTCAGCCTCTCCCAACATACCTCTTGTATATCATTCCTTCCCAGACATTTATTTCCCTGATATCACACAGATGAGTGCAGCTATCAAAGGAGAAATAGAGCTGTAACTGCCCCCACTGAGCTAACAGAACTCCATTGTGAAATGAAACCACTCAATGTTATTATTTTACTCACTTAAAGGAAACCCATAGGCCAGGGTGAAAGGAGAGAAAAAGAAGAGAAAAGGCCTTGAGTATATGAACATGAAATGTATCCAGGCCTGGAGTCAATCCTCATTTTTCATATAGAGATATTAACTGTCTTCATTTGTTCTATTTCAAGAGTTACATGCCATTGCAAAGAACTGTATTAAAATGTCAAGCTCTTCTACTGGAGGCACAGCTAACATTTATGAAGAAAGTTCCATGGGCCAGTGTTTGTGCACATTACCTACATTGCCACATTTAATCTTCACAGCAGCCCTCAGAAGACTTATGACCCCAGTTTTCAAAGGAGGAGGCTGAGGCTCAGATAAAATAAACAGCCCAATCGCCCAGCTGCTGTCACTACACCAAGTCCGCCTGGTCCTAGAATGCATGTATGTTAATTTTTAACTTATAGCCATACAGGAGTTTCATGGTGTTGGTAGGTGGGAAGGAAAAAGATTGGTTAATTTACTTCTTGAAATGAACAAACTTCCAAATGATTTGACCATAGTTCTCACTGCGTGAGATTTTTATTCATAATATTGGTAACATTTGTGGTGAAGGGACAGATGTTCATCTGAATTTAATCTCAATCAACCTACATTTTAGTCATCAATAAATGCTTTCTTGAGTGACCCTTAAGTAACTGTTTAATCCTTTCTGACTTTTTAAATAAATTTGTCATTAAATGGGTAAATGAAAAGTTTACTATAGACATTGCAATCCTTTAAAGCAGCAGTTTACAGTTCACAACTCTGTCTTCCAATTCATTTAATTCTCAGTACATATCCCTAGGGTAAATTGGTTCTACCACTCTCCAGCTGAAGTGTAGGAACACATAGATGCTTCCTCAAAGCAAAACCAGTACCCAGATCCTGTGCTCTTGCAACTCCAAGCCCAAGTGCTTTTCCCCTTGAATCACAACCACTAAAACACTGATGACCGCACTTGCAACCCATCCAGCACAAACCGCCTCCTCCGTCAGATGCTCCCTATGAGCGGATTAACATGAGCATAGTCACTGGGTTGCTGGTTCCATGTAACTAAATATTCATCAAAAGTGTGCATATTAACAGCCACACACAATAATTAAACCAAAATTAATTTTCTTAGTTAATACATGCCACAGAATTAAATTAAACCTTAACAGAAAACAGGGCAGACTGTGACTATTAATCTTCCCATAAGCAGCAATAATTATTTTTGCCAACATTTATTTGATTTGCATATATAATGTTATATCACAAATTTTCACATACTAGTGATAATTCTCTCTACTTTGCCAGATCAAAAATTAAGAAGTATTAGTTCAGATGGTCTGTCAGCAGAAATATCCATAAATCCAGTTCAGGAGCAAACCGTTAACATTTGGGGCAGCCGCGTTCATTAACATCAGTACTATAATTCACAATTAATCCAATGATTGTAAATGTGTGTGCAGAGCTAACATACACCCCATGAACGACTAAAGACTAATTGGATAATATATGGAATGAACCTACAAGTCACACATGAAATACTTCAAAATATAATATGCTCATCATTGTATAATTATTATGGGGATCAATCATGGTTTTCTCTGATTGGAAAATTATGTGTGTAAAATTCATAGATTTTTTTCAATAAATTCCTATTGGAGATGTCTTATGGGACCAGAACTATGCTAAGTCCTGGGAAAACAGTGCAAAAACAGTCACAGCTCCTTTCCTCATAAATCTTGCTTTCAGTGGCAGACAGATACAGCTAGAACTAGAAACTAAATACTAGAACTAGAAACTAGAAAGCTCATGCCAAAGGTGTGTGGTGCCCACTCAAGGAACAAAAGGAGTTTGGGAAATTAATATGAACCTGGCACTCATTCAATTTTGAAACTTTAGACAAGTTATTCAACCTCTAAACTTCAGTTTTCAGCTTCCTTGCCTGTAAAAACTGGTGTCGAGTGCCTGGTTAAAACAAAAAGAAGAGATATTTGCTACCTTAGTGCATGCTTTCTCTGTATTAAGCATCATACTAAATACTTTAAATGTATTTTCTCATTGTTTTAACTTACAGCAATCCTGTAAGGCAGGCTTAACCTCAGTATAGTCATTTTACAGGGTTGGAGAGGTCAACTGAGGTCACACAGCCAGTCTGGAATAATGG
>PVJD01014258.1:0-29935 GCA_004026545.1 Mormoops blainvillei | reverse complement strand
GGAGCGGCTGCGCTGGAGGGGCGCCGAGGTGCGGACGTGCGTGCGGCCTGGTCAGGGCGGAATGTGCGCCTGGGCCACCGAGACGCGCTGTTCCTTCCGCCAGCGCCCAGCAGGAAGGGCCGGGCAGCCTCGTTCCCAGCCGTCCCCTCGGGGCTGGGGAAGTGGACGAACAATAGAGCTGCTCGGAGGGACTGCACACAGTGTGTGTGTGATGTGTGTGTCTGTTGGTGTGCGTGTGCACCCTGGTGTGCGTATCCCGGTGTGTGTGGACCCTAGGGAGAGCTGTGAGGTAGGGAGATCACGGAGGACCCCTGAGGGCCGAATTATACTACAGAGCACCCACAGCTGCCCTGGAGGGAATCACCGGCAGCCCCCCTCATCCCCCCGTCCCCGAAACGGGTGGAAGGGCCACCGCAGCCTGTGCATTGCTAGGGAAGGCCCTGCCGGCTCCTGCCACCTTCCAGCAGCGGGGTTGGGACCGAGGCTGGCCGGGGGAGGCTGAGGAGCCCTGCAGCGTGCCCAGGCTCTGCGGTGCCCAGAAGGCCTGCTGGCGGCGCGCTGCTTTTGTCAGGGAACTGAACTCTCCCCAGACCCCCGAATAAGGCCTGGAGGACGCCAGCACCCCCATTCCACAGCCCGGGAGACAGAGGCTCAGAGCAGTGTGCCCATGCGCGCTGCAGGGACATGTTTACTGTACCAAGAAGGATTCAAACTCCTAAAGGAAGGGAAGGAATCCTAATTAAGACCGCCTTTTCTCTGTAAACAGCACTTGGGGCTAATCAACTGGTCGATGAGGGATATTTGTATTTATAGGCTTATACCTGCTTTAAAAGCCGGAGAAGGAATGATGGAATCGGTGACTCCTCATCGTGCCCCGCTCTCCTCCCCAAGTGAACGAACTGGGCAGCCCTTGCTACTCACACCACAGAACGGAGGTGGGGGCGAGCGGCCGATGGCAGAGGCGCCCTGACGTCATCTTGCCCAAAGCTCAGACCTGACCCCCATCAAGCTCCTAATTCTACCAACATCTGCCGGAACTAGAGGGGAGAGAGGAACACGTTCCGTGGTACCTCAGGGAAGCAGTCAGCCAACTTCGGAGGTGGGAGAAACTCTGTTGATAAAACTACTGATTTCTTCTGCAAATCAATTCAGAAAGAGGGAGGGCAGCGAAGACAGATAAGTGACTAAGTAAGGGAATAAACAGAGGAAGGGGACCCCACAGAGCAAAGGAGACTTGGAGCTACAGCGACCAGCCACCAGGTACAGATCTCATTTAGGATTCTGATCTCAACAAACTGTAAAAACGAAAGGGCCCAAATAAATGAAAACCCTTCATGAAATAAGAAATCTGACAGGATCCCTAAGATCCGCCCGGCTGGGGTGAGAGGTCTAGCCGGAACCGGTGCTCACGGTGGGGTCCCTGGGGTCAGGGAGCTTTGAGACTCCTGACTTGGGGTAAACTGGGACCTGCTCCAGGGCACTGATCCCCGCCTGCCTGCTCTCCCCAGGAGCTCCTGGGGACAGTCACTCCCTGGAGTTTGCGGAAGGAAGGAGAGAGGGAGGTGGGGGAGATCTGTTTTCTCTCGTCTGTCCTCTGCACGCAAGGTCGTCTTTCTTTAGTGTGTGTGCCTCTTGGAGGGGGCCGGGACCTGTCTGCCCAGAACCCTGTGTTTAAAATTAGACCCCTCGAGCCAGGGGCTGCCCTGGTCCTGCTCCCTCGGCAATGGCACAAGCAGCACACTCCTGTCATCAGGACACCAAATGTATGCCCAAATCTGGGTGGCCCGGTTCTGAGGACAGCTCCGCTGAAACCCAGCCGTGGCACTTGGCCCGCATTGCGGTGGCGGGCACTGTTCGCTTCTTCGGAAGGTCTTTCCATTTCACAGATGAGGAAGTGGAGTCACTGTGAGCCTTGCCTCGGGTCAAACAGGTTATTACTACTATTAATTCATATGAATTGGCTTTTTAAAATTCTCATTTAAAGCGCCTTGCTGTCCTTGAACAAAGTCAAGTCCATGGCAAACGTTCAAAAGTACCCAAGGACCTGAACTATGGTAAGTGACTTCTTTCTACACCTGCACCTGGCCTCCTAATTCTCCAATCCAGGGACCAACACTATCAGTCTCTCCCGTGTCCTTCCAGAGGTGGTCTGGTCAGCCTTTCTCCGTGGTCTTGTGGCCCCACAGGGTCCTTGTGTGTCACGAATTAGCCTCTCCCTGCTGCATCCCGAGTGGTACCAGCCATACATTGATGAACCGAGAATTTGTCCCTCACGTTGTTTTCTGTGTTTTGTGGTTCAGATCCGGACCCCCAGCAGGTCAAGTAAACAATGTGTCCCATACCTTTCTTTTCCCCACGCTTGATCTTGGAGGTGGCCTATCGTTACGAGGCCGGGAGCCGCCTCTTTGTTCGGCTACCTGGTACCCCGCCATGTGGGCGCACAGACTCCATGAATCTGCCTCCTCTGATGGGCATGCAGGCGGTTTCCAGTCTTTGGCGTCTATACCTGATGCTGCAGTGTTTATCCTCGCGAGGGCACCTGCAAGATACATTCCTAGCGGAATGGACCTTCTTGTTTTGTGTCAGAGCTGGTCCTAGTGTCCAGCCTTTGGGACAGGAACAGAAGGGTTTTGCAACCAGTCTGGGAGGAAGCTGTCCTGGATGAGCAAACAGTTTGGAAGTCAGATGAGGGGAACATGAATTCCAGATGTTCGGGGACTTACCATGTCAGGCATTTTCATGTCGCCTTATTTAATTCTCTCAGCAGCACTGTGAGGTAGGTACCTATTCCCATGTCATTGCAGAAGCTTAGAGAGGTTAAGTCACTTGCCTGGGGACACACAGTGGGTAAGTGGCAAACCTGGGATTTGATTCCAAGTGAGTCTGAATCCAAAGCCTGTGTGTTTTCTTCCTCACCACCTGAAAGGCTGCAGATATTTCCAGAGTGGCCCAGGATCAGGCTGGCATGTCGTCCGCCTCTAAAGGGTTCAGTTTCCATCACAGTCTGTGTGCTTGGCACCCCAGCATTGTGCAGTGGCCTGCCTGGGGCCACACGTGGCAGCCCCGTGGGAGGCCCACGCTCTGCTCTCAACAGCAACAAAATCACTGAACACAATCCTGCCTTTAAGAGCATGTGTAAGCAAACCGGCTGGTTCATGAATTCTTCCTCTTGTGTGTTCATGAAGCAGTGACTAACATTAAAGTTGAGAGAGAGGCTGTTTTCTACCTTCCAGGGACTCTCAGTCACCAGGATTGAGAGGCACCTTGTGATTAAGGCAGAGGATGGGACTGACGCTGTTGGGCTGAGGATCAGGGGAGGCTTCTTGGAGGAGGAGGCAGTTGGCTGGGCCCTGAAGGGTGAGTAGGAGGGGTTTGCCAGGGTGAGGGGGCTGTGAGGAGCGAGGGAGGGCATTTTAGGCAGAAGGCACAGGTACGAAATCAGCAGGCCCTCCAGGGACTGAAAGTGGTTTCCCATGACTTGGGAAGCGGGGAGCAGGCGGGGGCCCTTAGAGGGAACTACAACACACAGACACATGCACGCGTGTGCACAGTGGGCAAAGAAGGGACTCCGGAGTCCCCGATCTGGGTGTAGATCCAGGATCCTTGCTGTGTGACCTAGGGCAGGGCCGTCTCCAGCGCTGGGTCCTTGTCTGCACGTTGGAGGAGGGAAAGGGGATCGCGCGTGCTGAGCCCTGAGCGCACAGGCCACTCAGCTGTCCTCAGCGATGTGTGTGTACCTCATTCGCCATGACCCTCCCTCCTGGGGTCAGGTCCAGCCAGTCGGTCTGGGAACTCCCGGGTGTGGGAGAAGGTAGAGCGGGGCAGGGGAAGGACAGACTGGCCTAGCCGGTCTGGGTACCGGCTGGGCCGGGGCACGCCAACAGCTGAGAGCCTCCTTCCCACCGGCAGTGGGGTGGCTCAGCCATCCGCATACTGCTGCGGGGCTGGGGGGGCCAGGACCAGGAAGCCTGGCATGGAGCACCTGCTGCGAGCCAGACCTGCGCCCGGCCCTCCCGTCGCACTGTCTCACTTCACTCTCAGGCAGGGGCCCTGTTCCCATTTCACGGTTGAGGTAAGCCGTGGCCCCAGTTCACACAGGTAAAAAGAGGTTTCCAGGCCACGGCCGTCTACTCCGCAGTCTGGGTCCCTTCTGTTCACGGTGGCCTCTGGGTTATTCCTGCCTCAGGGCCCTTGCACATGCTGTCTCTTCAGCTTAGACCATTCTTTCCCCAGTTCTTCACACATATGCCTCCTTCTCAGCCACCTCCCCAGAGGCGCCGCGCCTCCACCCCCTCACAAGAAAGCGCGGTTCTAAGTACTTACAGTCACCTCACACTGATCGATTTATCTGAACAGCACCCCTAACACGATCTAGTTGTTTTTCTTTTCTTAAAAAAAAAAAAAGTGTATTTTTTTGTTGTTCCTTTAGAGCAAGAACTCTGTCTCGTCACTGTTGTGGCCCCAGAATAGTGTCTGATACACAGTAGGTGCTCAGTCAATATCTGTTAGGTACGTACGTGTGTGAGCGTGGCCGAGGGGGCTGGAGGATGGATTTAGTTAAGCTCATGCGGCCATAACTGGGAGGCAGGCTTCTCCAAAAACAGCTGAGAGGTCTGAGGTCCTCCAGCTGAGCAGGCCGGGCAACTGAAACCAGAAATGCAGATGGGATTAGTCACTCCCGGAGCCTGGCAACGCGGGCGCCAAACACACTCCCCATCCAAACACATCACAACACTGTGGGCCCTTGCGTCGCCAGGGCCCCAGGTGGCAGCTCTGGCATTTGGGAGCTGGCGGCAGCTGAGCGCTGCGGGCACAGGGGGTGGGGTGGGGGTGTGGCCTGAGCAAGGCCAAGGGCCATGGAGAGGGTCTCCTGGCCTGGGGACAGGCAGTGGTCAAGGCACAGGGGTTGGGGGGTGAAGTGGGGGGCGGGGGCGATGGCGGGGGTAAGGGGTAGGGCGGGAACTTCTGAGCATAAACCGTGAGAAGAAAAATTCCACTCATAAACCCAAGCAGACCACTCGATTGTGAAATCCATTTCCAAGACACTTTGCATGCTTGAAAGGGGAAATTCTCTATTTCTTTTCAAAGATTTTGCTTATTTATTTTTAGAGAGAGGGGAAGAGAGGGAGAAAGAGAGGGAGAGAAACATCAATGCGTGCGAGATACATCGATCAGTTGCCTCTCACGCGCACCCCCCACTGGGGAGCTGGCCCACAACCCAGGCACGTGCCCTGACTGGGAATCGAACCAGCAACCTTAGGTTCACAGGCCAGCACTCAGTCTCCTGAGAAACACCAGCCGGGGCTCTTGTTCGATAACAGCTTTATCGAGATATAATTCATATACCACATAACTCACCCACTGAAAATGTATGATTCAGAGGTTTTCAGTACATTCATAGTGACACAGCCATCACCATAAACAGCTTGAGAACACTGTCATCTTCCCAAAGAGCAGCCCCCTGCCCGTTAGCAGTCGCTCCCCATTCCCCTCCCTCTTGCACTAGGCAACCCCAAACCTTCTTTCTATTTGTACCAATCGATCTCTTCCGGACACAACAACATAAAGAGAATCACATGTGTGTGGCCTTCTGTGACTGGCCTAATGTTTTCCAGGTTCATTCGTGTTGTATATTCCAGTGTGCGGATGTACCGCATTTTATTTCTTCATTTGTCGGGTCATGGACATTGGGGCTGTCTCCATTTTGGGCGTATTATGAATAACGCAGCTGTGAACACACGTGGACAAGTTTCGTGTGGACATAGGTTTTCATTTCCCGTGGGTATCTATATCTGGGAGTGGAATCTACCTTCTTCTCAAAGGAAGAAAAAAATCCCCCAAGGCAAAATACATGTAGCGTGGAGTGGATTTAAAATGTCACCTTCGGCTGTGGTAGAGTAAGGGGACTTCACGAGCATGGGGGCAGCAGCTGTGTCGGGCACATGCCAGACGCTCAAGGAATATGTAGGAATGAATGCCCAAATTCCTACTTGTGCTGGTGTTCCCAGAGAAAAGGCTCAGGGGTGGGAATGCGACAAGAATGGATCTCGATCTAGTCATTCATTCCATAAATATTGCAGGACGTAGTAGTTCAATGTCAATGGCGTTTAACCAACTGTTAAGTTTCCTGGACAAAGATGGAGAAGTTCCGACCCTTGCGTGTGGAGCTCGGTCTAGAAGGGAAAATGCAGCTCCGTGGCACAGGAAAGAGAGACAGGACTCTTCTGTCCCCTCTCAGTCCCCCCCAAACTCCTGGTATGGGACTCCTCTCGTCCCCAGCGCACAGGCAGCAGTGGGGACAGAAGGCTCTGTCTGCAGGAGGACCTCCATCTGCCTCTCAGGCCCTGTCCTTGGGGCGCCCCTGCTCCTGCCTTTCGGCCTGATACTCCGGCCCTTTTAGGGAATAAAGAACATCTTGCCTAGCGCCGTTCTCTGTTTGTTGATTTGATATGTTTCCACTGGAGTCTCGAGTCGGGGTACGCCGAGCACCTTGGGTTCAGAGATGAACAAGCGCAGTTTGTATCCAGCTGGACCCCCAGCCTGGTGGGTGAGACAGAGGGTCCACAAAGACCCGGAGGGATGAGAGGACTCAGAGGGGCCACTGGCATGGGAACTGCCCTTGGGGACTCCTGCCTGAGAATCTACAACCTTCTATCTTTTATTAACTCGTTGGACACCTTCTCGCACCTCTTTCTGCTATACTTTTTATTCTTAACAATTTTAACGTGTGTCCTTGCTTTAAAGAAGATATTCATTTGTTCATTGACAGACCTTTATTGAGTATCTACTATGTGCCAGGTCCTCAGAGGGACACAGAGACAAGTAAAACTTTATCTCCGTCCTGAGGGCCTCATTATCTAGCAAAAAAGAAAGATGAGTGAATGGCGGGGAGCCCTGGGTACGTGCTGGGACGGGCAAGAAGGGCATTATTTTTATTCTGTCTCATATCATTTTCTCATTTAGAATATGTAAATACACATAGAGCTTCTATATTATTTTAGTCATGTATCGTACCGATATTCTGTCCTCATCTGGGTTATATGCAATCTTACGTGTTATTTTTGCCTTCAATGTTACACTTTTACTTGGCTCATCCAAAAAGAAGATATTTTATGTCTTTCGACTATATTGTTGAATTTCATTTTTGTAAGCAATACGTTTTATCTTCTTCAAAAGCTGCTTTTCTCCTCAGGATGTTAATGGTAATATGCTTTCAGTGGAGAACGTTTAGAAACTGTAGAAGAAATAAATACGTCAATAAAAATTGCTCACAATCTCACACCGCCCCGAGACTGGACTTGTCTGCCTGTTGCTGTCTTTCCTTTTAGTTTTTCATCCAGGCCGTACATAATATCATGCATAGTCTTATTAAGACACACAGAGTCTTATGTGGTAGTTCATGCTAATGATATTGGCGGAAGATGAAGTATAGATACCTCGCTTCCCAGAGGAAAGCCTCGGTTTTCTTCCTCTCTGGGTCTCGAGCTCACTCCATCGTGGACACCGAATTTAGAAGCCCGGGGCACAGCCAGCCGAGCCTGTGGCAGGGAGGGTTTTGGGAAGACCTGAGAACAGGGTTCTGAGACAGTGACCTCCCAAGGTCGGGGAGTCGGTCTGGCTCCAAAACCTGAACCCTTGCTCACTCTGGGGTGGGGTGGGGAGAGCAGGTGAATTATGTTGTGGGAGGGAGTGGGTCCCCCCACCCCAGCAAAAGTTCTAAATAAGGCCCTGGAATCTGCTGTGTCAAGTGACAGCTGAGAATCCATGTGGCCCAGTATCCTCTGCCACTGAGTGACATAGTGGGGAGGACACTGGAAAGCCAAGACCCCCCAGCCAACCATTGGTCCCCCAGCCTCTTGGAGAAAGGAACTTCTCAGAGAAAGGCTTGTGAAAACGTGAAACACTAAACCCAGCCTGGGAAACAGGTCCTGGCTCTCTCGACTCAGTGGCCGCAGCCAGTTTCACCAAACTGGAACAGAAAGACTGACCAGGTGAGGTCTGGTGCTGTGAATAGTCTCAGAGCCCTCGTGATAGTTCTAGGACGCGGTGTCACTGTCCCCTGAACAGCTGGGCAGAGACAGGTGACTTGTCCTGGGTCGCACAGGCGGACTAGGCTCTATCTAGGCCAAGTGCAAGATAGGCGCTGTTCACCTCTCTGCTCTCCCGCCCTCCCTACCGACTTTCCAAACCCAGAGCATCTTGCCGGATAAATTACCCTGCATCCGGCTTCCCAGCGCCGCCACCTCCCCACCCCTCCTCCGTCACTGCGCCTGCCTGCCCGCCCGCAGGAACGCAGGCTCCTCGCTCATCTGGGCCTCCCAGCAGCCCCCAGCCCTGGCCCTCACAAATAAATATTTATCTAGGGAATGAATAAACACAGAGAGGAGGCCTGCAGATGAAACCAGGCTGGAGCAGCCTCTGGCGGCGGCGCAGGTACTCCTGGAGGTCTGTCTGTCTGTCTGTCTGTGCAGAGCTGCACGAGCCCTGGGGGGTGGCGGGGCGATGAGGCGAAAGAAGCACCCGATAGTGGATGCAGTGATGGAGCTAGGCTGGCTGGGTCCGAATCCCAGCTTTTCAGCTGTGTGACTTCGGCCAAGTTACCACCCCTCTCTGTGCTGGTCTCTGTACCACACCTCCTAACTAGAAGGGGGGCCCGCACGGTGCCCGGCACCTAGCCAAGTGTTGTAGAGTGACGCACAATATCAGGGAAACTGAGTCAAAGCTGTGAGATGAAGTACCTCTATGACAACGGGGAGGCTGCTTGCCTGCGGAGGCCCCCAGAGGCGGTACCATCTGGGCTGCTCCTGCCCGAAACCGCCAGTGGCCCCTCTCCTGTCCTCAAGACCAGCCCAGGGCCGGTTTGTTTATTGTTTCCATGGCTCAAGGCTCCACAGCGTCTGGGACCCAAACTACCCACTCGATTTTGTCCGCACGGATATGCTCTGCTCACGTCCTCCCCACCACGGCCTCACCATCCCCGGACCCCCCACAGAGGCTCACCCCACACCCTGGAGCTGTTCTTGACTCCCTCGAACGCACAGCCCGCATCCTACAGCGGCCCCTCCACAATGTCTCCTTAAACCCACCGCCTTCCCCGGCCTCCCCCAGCAGGCTCCCCAGCCCCGCCCGGCCTCTCTGCGGCGGGGCATCCTTGGCCCACAGGCAGCCTCAGGAGTCCTTTCAAAACACCACTCTGACAAACCTCTCTCTCGGCCTTGCCCTCCCCAGTAGCTTCCCCCATCTGTTTGCAAGAAAACCCCAAATCCTTACAGCTCCTCAAGCCCCAGACCCTTGGGGTCCAGATCCTTTCCCCCCTCACACAGGCCTCCTTGTTTCTCCCTTTAGAGCCTGTGCACCTGCCCTCCGTTCCCCAGTGTGCCCTTCTCCAGAAGTTTCCATGGTGGCCGATTTCCCTTGCAGGCCTCTGCCCAGGTATCACCTCCTCACAGCCTCTCCGGCCGCCACAGGCAGTGCCCCAGCTCTCCGGCATGCGCGTACACCCCTGTTTCCTCTTTACCCCTTTCCTGCCTTATTTTTTCCAAGTGTTTATTTCTACCTGAAGTTATCTTTTATTTATAAAATGTATAAATAATTCTAAATTTCTACAGTATTTTCTGTCTCTCGAAAATGTAAGCGCTAACCTGAGTACTGCCTGAAGAAAAGAGGGAGGGAAGGAAAGAAGGAAGGAAGGAAGGAAGGAAGGAAGGAAGGAAGGAAGGAAGGAAGGAAAGAAGGGAGGAAAGAAGGGAGGAAGGGAGGGAAGATTGAGGGTGCAGACAGGAAGGGGGGACAGGTGAGCCCAGGTGTGAGGATGTTTGGGGGTGGCAGGTCTGGCTTGGAGAGACGGCACAGGGCATTGCGGTCTACGGGGCTGGGGGACGATTTCTGGAACAGAATATGTAGAACTTTAAATACCAGAAAAGGGAACTAACTGTGAAACCAAGAAGTAGAATTCAGAAGGGACCCTAAAACCTCTTCCTTCTCACTGGAAGGCAAGCTGGTTTCTAAAAAGGACAGAGTCGCGTCCTGTGGGTCATCTCCTGGCCTCGGCCTGAGCCGCTCTCCTGACCACCCTGCTAGGAGCCGGGGAGGGTGTGGACTCAGGATCGGGGGCCAAGGAGGAACTGTCAGCGTCACCAGCTCTGGAATGCTGTGGCTGCCATTAACTCACTCCAGATCCGCACAGTTCCCGTCAGAACATGAAACCAGAGGGAAAAAAAAACCGTGAGGCCCACATTGATCCGCTCAGAACTTAGCAACAGCACAACATGCCGTCACCAACCACTTCTGCAGCCACGGTGGTTTCCGCCAGGCCGGGGTTTGGGGGCTTGGGGACTGGGGGTTGGCTCTGCCTCCTGGCAGCCTTGCAGGGGCCAAGGGCACCTCACTGGCCGTCAGAACGACAGGCTGGGCTTTATGCTGAGTGTGGAGCCACAAGGGCTCCCAGGAATGGCTTCGGCTCCCGCCATTCCTCCCCGTGTTCCTTCAGGGAGCCTGAGAAGGGGCCACTGACAGGTGTCCCCAGGCTCGGCCACCTCGGGCCTCCTGATTCACTCTGCCTGGTGATGGGCCCACCCCAGGGTCATCCCTTTGCCAGGAGCTAGCCAGGGGATGGGGGCCATCGGAGTTTCAGAAACATTCCGATGATCCCGGCGTTTCTCGGTGAGTCACCGCCTCTGGACTGCTCCACCGTCACATCTGGACAGCAGGGGCTTGGCGCGCCCCGGACCCAGCTCTCGGTCCCGCCTCCCTCCTTCCAGGCCAGCCCCACGCGGGCTGGGCCGGCATGGCTGTACCGCAATGTCTCAAACATATGGAAAAGTCCAGAAATGCACGCTGCGAACAAACACTTCTTGTTCCTATTTAACCCCATTTGCCTTAATGGCTTCTGAACTTCCGCTTCCTCTCCAAAGGACAAGACAGGTGTCCAAGACGTGTATGAGCACAGCATGGCAGGTGGCAGTGGTGGGGCGTCCCCGGCCCGGGCGGGGAGACAAGCAGACCAGCAGGGCTGGAGAAAGGACCTCGGAAGGGGGCGCGGGCCCACGCCAGAGCCTGCTGCGGTGGCCGTGCCGCTGACCGGGTGCTGGCGGCTGCCCGACAAGAGCCTGGCCCCCAGGGGGTTGCCTCCCCACCCCCAACGCAGCCTGTGAGGCGTGAGGCAGGCAGTCTGCAAAAGAGGACAGAGCAGGCCAGACTGGGGCTTGAGGCCACTCGGCCAAGAAAGGGACCAGGACCGTGAGCTCTGTTGGTCCCCAGGGCCATCCCTTTCTGGGGGTACAGAGACAAGGGCCACCCCCAGGCCAGGCTCCCCTGAGGGGAGCTGATGGCAAGAACCTGTGGGTGAACAGGTGCTGTGAGTGACATTGCCTGATGTCCCTGAGGCGGTCATTTCGGGGACTTGAGGCAGGGGTTCCCCCAGGGATGGGGGCTCCAGGCTCCCCAAGGTGACCCTTCCGGCAGCAACCCGGTAGAGCCCGGCCTACAAGACTGGTTGCCCGGCTGCAGGAGGAAGTTGGGACCTGGGAACACAGCACCGCTGTCTGTTCACCTGCCCCACTGATTCCGACTTAGTGACTGTTCGGGGCAGCTTGCTCAGGACACGCCCTGTCCTCCAAGGTCCCATCTCCGCCCCCCCCCCCAGAGGCGGGTCAGTGGGGGACCCTCTAAAGGCTCAAGTCGCCAGAATGGAGTCCCTGCTCGGCCACTGACCAGCTGTAGGGCCCTGGGCAGGAAGTTTCTCCTTCCTGTGTCTCAGTGCTTCATCATCTGTGAGCTGTGACGGTTAAGTGACCCCTGGGGCATGCTCCTGGTAACCCATACACGATAGCCCTTGCTCCTGTCAACACTGGGGTTCTCCTTCCACTCTCCATACCACTGTGCCATTCTAAAGCAGCAGTTCTCAAAGTGGGATCCCCTCGCCATCAGCGGGGGGAACCTGCTAGAAATGAAAATTCCCAGGCCTCACCCACCCCAGACCTACTGAATCAGGGGCTCTGGAGTGGGCCCAGGGGTCCACGTTGAACAAGGCATCTGGGGGATGCCTGCTCACATCTGGGCACCATTTTCTAGGGGCTTCAACCTGACCCTGTCACCTTTCTGCTCTAGGTCCTTCCATGGGCTTCCCATGGCCTTCTGGAAGGGTCCAAGGGCTCCAAGCGTGTTCAAAGCTCTGCCCCGATGGGCCGGAGTAGTGGGCACCACCCAGTCTGTTGCCCCAGTCACATGACAGGTCGCTGGAGAGCAGTGCTGTGACTTGTGCCTCGTCCTGTGTGCTTGGCACCCAGCTGCTGGCAGACTGAGAAGTGGGCAGGAGAACACGGCAGTGACATGGGTCGACTGCGTATAGCTGCCAGTGGTTCAGGTGCCAACCCTTGCTCTATTGCTGTGTGAGCTGGGTACGTTGTTTCACTGGTTCGAGCCTTGGTATCCCCGTCTATCAAATGGGCACAGTGAGGCTACTGGCATGGGTCACCCGTGCAAAGAACTCAGCCTGGCGCCTGGCTGTTGCCCTCGGTCAAGGGTCCTCAATTCCTTGTCCCAAACCCTTGGGGCTGGGGGTTTTGGAATCTGAAAATCTGAAAGATTTTGCAAAGGAAATAAACCATTTATTACACACTATATCCAAGGTGGAGGGTCTTCAGCATCAAAATGTATACACATGTAAAGTACAAATAATAGACTTAATAAAGAGCTTCCCATTAGTTCAGGTCATGCTGAGGCTCTTGGAATTTTCTAGAAGGTGACAGGGAGCCACCGAAGCATCTAGAGCAGGATGCCCTAAAAAGCACTGCCCACCTGTGACCCAGCATCAGAACCCCCCAGAGAACCAGCCTCCACACCCCTCCGCCCTGGCCTCCCAGCAGCAGGTGAGGAAGACGTGGTCACTCTCCCAGTTGACAGAGCACGGGATAAAATGCCGAGGCTCAGGACAATGACAGGTCTTGGGCCTCGAAGCTGAGCGGTGGGGCTGGGACTTGCCAAATAAGTTTTGGGACCGAAGTTATGAGAAACCCTTCCGTTTTCAACCATGAGCTGCGCCCATGCTGGGCTCACTGAGAGAGCTGTGACAGAAAGAAAGAAGAGGAGCTTCGGGAGCCAAGCCCGTTCTGCCACTTCTGGGCTGTTTCACTCCGGCCAGGTGACCTTGCCTCTCTGAGCCTCAGTTTCCCCATTCGCAAATTGCAGTCAGTAGCTGTTCATTGGCTGGGTGGGAGGAGGAAGTGCCCAGAGGAAGGGCGCTGGGCACTGAGGAGCAGCCCTGGTTCTGCCTCTGCTCTCCCTGGGGTGTCAGGTGCGCCCCAGAATTCCCCAGGCCCCACCCCCAGCCCACACAGCGACAACGTGCCTGGGCCAGGCTGGGAAGGAGGAGGGGCCCTTCCAGCCTGTGTTGCCCAAACAGTGCGGAGGCCTGTTGGTGGCTCTCCATGATGACAGCACCCTTAGCCGGACGGGGGTAGGGAGTGACTGTGCCAGGCACCTGTGGACCCATCCCTGGGACACTACAGGAAACAGGCTGGCTCTCCCAGGTTGCCACAGCCAATGCCATCGACTGAAACCGCAGCCACCGCCGGGCCTCTGCACACCGGCCTTCCTGTCCTGCCAGGGGCTCACATCAAAACCTCAGACCGTCCTTTCTCTCCTCTGAACACCTGACTCCCGGAAACCCAGCCATCCGGTTGGCTCCACCTTCAAATCCACCTAGAATCCAATGACATCCTTTTCCCACTGGCTCTACCCCACTGCCCGGCACTGTCCCTCCCTCCTTCCCTCTCTCCCTCCTTCCCTCTCTCCCTCCCTCCCCCTCTCTCTTTCTTCTTCCTTTTGCTTAACCCTTTGAGAGTATCTTGTAGTCATTATGGCTCCGTGCCCCCAATACTTCAGTAACCCCTGCATAATCACAATACACATTTGACACAATACGATTATCTTCTGTACAGTTTATACAATTATGTAAGTATGGCTATAGTACAGTTCACCATAGACGAGTATATGTATTCAGAGGTCGCCGTTTGTTCCAATATTACCCTTGAGACCGTGTTTTTGTCCCACGTGGAATCCACCCCAGTGTGAGGCCTGGATTCGGTCGTCCCGTCTCTTCCCTCACCTTTAATCTGAAGCAGTTAGTTTAGCTCCTCAGCCCTCTTTGTCTTTTGTGACCTTGACATTTCTGCTGAACACGGGGCCCCTTGTTTGATGGACTGCCCTCCTCCTTCCTGTGGGTTTGTCAGGTTGTTTCCTGCGTTCAGATCCAGGTGCTGGGTTTTTGGCAGGATTCCCCTGGCAGCAGCACTGCGAATCCTCAGTGCATCACACAGGAGACATGTGATGCCCGATGGTCCCAAATGATCTCTTGGTTCAGCTGGTGTCGGCCAGGTCTGTCCACTGTAACGGAACACTCCTCCCGTGTAGGATAAATTGGTGACCTGGACGCTGTGCATGGGCCCTGCCTGCCCCCCCACCCAGTGATTCTCACCTAAATCAATTTTTACACTTTGGAGCCAAATGATTTTCTAACTCCATCATTCCTTGATGACTCTGGCCTGATGACTGCCCCCAGCATCCATTGATGACAAATGAATTAGTTTCTACCATGACGGCTCTTGAATGATTTTAGAAATTCATCACTTCCTCTTCATCAGTCAACATTCTTCTGGAAGGAAGGGCTTTCTCTCCCCCATCACTCCTTCTCTTCCTCCCTCCTTACTTTCCTCTTTCCTTCCCTTCTTGTCTCTTTATTTGGTATTCATCAGGGGTGAATTCATGGATTCTTTTTCATTCGAGATGTTATAATCCATTCCCACCGTTATTCAATGCTCAGTTGTCCCCTGTGAGTCAATTCTCAAATTGCTCCATAGCTGGCAACGGTGGCCTCTTCGAGCTGCTCCTGGGTCCTTTTGAGGGCTCCCCATCCTTCTTCGGTCATTTCTTTATTTTCTGCCCAAACTTGATGTTCCAGGCTCACCAGGTCTTTTTCTGTTTCAGCCCTGGCATCGTCCATTCTCCCCCGATTGCCCTGGTGCCTTTTATCGGGGAATAATATTTAGAAGCCAAGACCTGGGTGCTAGGGGGGCTCATTGTTAGTGGGGTGTCATTGTTCCTGGGCTCTTTCAGCACGCAGGGCTAGACATCAACGTTTGTTTGCGTTTAAATCTGTTTACAGCATTTCCGGTCCAAAGCCAGGGGCTGCTTTCTCATCGTCCCCCTCCCAGGTTGGCATCTCCCTTGCTGACTTCCACCACCTGTAACATAGGTGCTCCTTTGCGCGGTGCTACCGAATAGCTTCCGCCCTGGCGAACGACAGGAAACCCTTCAAATGAAGTTCAGCCTTTCTTTCCAGTTCCATCGCCTTTAGATCGAGGGGGACGTAGTCTTTGGCCGTGTTAGGAGGTGGCTTGGATCTGTTTTGTCCCCTCTCTGTGGTAGCATGGTATCACACCAGTAGGATATCCATTTCAAAAACAGGTTAATTTGCTTCTATTTGTATTTCATTTCAGGCTTTTCCTGTTCTTGTGGATTGGATGCCTTGCGTGATGCCTCTCTGCCCCCCGCGATGTCAGACAATATCCAGTGGTAAAAACGCTGGGTGATGCCAGAAGTGGCTTCTGCCTCAGGGTTCCCGAAATGGGGCCCTACGCCCCCGACTCCAGCAGAGACGAATTTATACAGCAGCAAGCCACGTGTGCGACATCCATTCTTTTTCTCATTCCCCATCGGTCCTCTGAGGACTTGGAGGAGAGAACCTCAGGTTGTGCTACTGCAGCTTTAAAGGCCCTTGCCGGCCTCCCTTTGTAACAAAGACAAAGGCTTCCGGCATGGAGTCTGCAGGAGGCAACAATGTTTAGATAGAAGACTGGACATTGCTCTTTTTATCTATCTGTTTCACAAAGCCGGGCTGCTTGGATTCCAACGGTAACCCTCCTGCTTTCCAGCTGTGATCTCGGACAAGTTACGTAGGGTCCCTCTGCCTCAGTTTCCCCTTCTATACACGAGCTATGATGGCACCCCATTGTGGGACGAACGAGCTGCTGTTACTAACAGGCCCAGTGGAGTGTCTGACGCATCATCAGCGCCATTCCATCTGTTTTTATGACAACCTTCTGTTGATGGGAAGTGATCTAGTTTTCCATTCAGCAGAGCGAGGCAACATTTCCGAGCCCACGAGAAACAAAGATGCAGTTAAAAAAAAACAGGGTTCTGCAGATTTAGCAAAAATTATCAAAGCACTGTAGAGTGAGGTGTGGGCCCTTCCCGGCAGGTCCCCTTGCTGCCCCAGCATTTCAATAAAATGATGCAGAGGAAAGAACACTTTGCAAGTTACAAAACGCTCCCCTCTCTGCCCCGCCTCCCTCCCACCGTCCATAGATAACAAAGATCCCAGCTCAGTGCTGTGTCTGGGCTGCAACTCTGCAGGTGAATAAGCCACCAGGTTGTCCTCCTGGAATCCACAGTCTAGTTGGGGAGGCAAGTAATTACTACCCTGCAGTTGTTCACTGCTCAGCATGTAATTGGAGCAGAGGGGAGTGGGGTAGCTTCACAGGGCAGCCGAGGTGTCTGTGGGTGGGTCACACCCTGTTCCCGAAGCTGGAGCCCCGTCTTAAAAGACCACGTAGGAACTGCTGGGAGGAAGAAGGCTAGGGCGGTGTTCCCGATAGTGTCCGGTATTTTCATAGTAGCATCTTGGCAGTGAACACCTTTGCCACAAGCATTTTTGCTGCAAATATTTTCGCCGCATAACTAGTTGGAGGTAAGGCAGATAGACCAACAAAAAGGTAAAGTCACAAAAAATAAAAGACGGACGGTCTTGACCAGAGTAGCTCAGCTGGCTGGGTTTCGTCCCGCAAAATGAAAGGTTGGTGGTTCAATTCCTGGCCAGGACACATGCCTGGGTTGCAGATTTGGTCCCTGGTCGGCGCACGTTGGGAGAGGTGACCGATCGATGTTTTTCTCTCACATTGATCAAGAATTTCTCTCCCTCTCTTTCTCCCTCCCTTCCCATCTCTGTAAAAAATAAATAAATAAAAGCTTTTAAAAAAGGGACATTAAAAAGAACATGAAACTAGAAAAGAACTTTATTGTAAAGTGCAAAATATATGAATATGTTCAAAATGTGTAGACGTGTGGCAATCCTGACAAACAACTGATTTCATTTTGCGGGTTGAACCTAAGCACTTGTCTTTGTTCTTTGGGAAACGTGGGTTCAACTCTGCGCCTCAAAGAGGGGCCTCAGCCTCCCTGTCTCCTCCCAGTGTAGTGGGATTCAAAGTCAGAAACTGACTCTTGGTGCAGATCATTGTCACCTGGAAGAAATCCTTTTTTTTTTTTTTAAAGGTTTTACTTATTTATTTTTAGAGAGAGGGCAAGGGAAGGAGAAAGGGAGGGAGAGAAACATTGATCGGTTGCCTTTTGCACACCCCCAACTGGGGACCTGGCCCGCAACCCAGGCATGTGCGCCGACTGGGAATCGAACTGGTGACCTTTTGGTTTGCAGGTCAGCGCTCAGCCCACTGAGCCACACCAGCCAGGGTAATCCTCACTATTTTAAGGCCGTCATCACCACTACATCTACTCGTCACTGTGCAGGCCATTTTGAGGGCTGAGATTCTGAGACAATATAAAAACGGGAGTAACTGCAAGAACTTCGTCAATGGGGAAACGAACCCAAATGAACAAACCACAAAACCAGACTGTCAACCAGTTATAGTATCTTTTTCTGTGGCAAAATTGCCTTATGGCCAATGAGTTATACAATAAAAATGTTTGTGGCAAACCTAGCTATAGCAAAGATGTTATGGCGAGAGAACGCAGAGCCGTTCCCAGGAGAGGGCAGGCACACTAAGCAAAGTCTGGGTCACCCCATCCAGTCCCCTAACCCAGCGCTCCCGTTCTCTGGTCAGGTGGTCTTAAAAGCCTCGGCTGCTTCCTCTGCACCGTGGGCAGAATCCCACCTGTGTCAGGACACAGGGAAGCTCAGCCGTGGCCACATAGTAGAGTCCTTCCTGCTGGGTGCAGGGCCGGCCCAGGCATGGGGTGGCTGTTTGCACCCAGTTTCTCAAACTCCCGTAGCGCCTAGGTGAGTCACAGCCTCGACGTGCTCCAGGGACTCCACCTGCTCCTGCCCTTTCCAGAACATGCTCTAGGTCACATCTTGGGGTTCACTCATCATTGCGCTATGCACACAGGAGGTGGCCCAGCACTTGCCGATGGCCTGTCCCCAGCACTGGCACCTGTCCCCACCCTGGACAGCTCCACACTGGAGGACCCTCTTACTTGGGTCACTGGTGGCATCTATGCTGTGACCTCCCAAAACTATACTTTCAGGGATCATTTCTATAGTTCGTTGCTCTGAACTCCTTCCTGTGAGTCACAGGGACAACAGAGGCTCAGGACAAACTGTCTTTTAACCATCCATCCATCCATCCATCCATCATCACTGAGCCCCTCCTCTGTGCCAGGCACAGTGCTGCACTCTGGGAAGAGAGGAATGAATGAGATGGACTCATGCCTGCTCTCGCGCACAGTGTGATTGTTCTGGAAAATGGAGCATGTCAGGGTGGCGGCATGCAGGGCCCAGGACCTGGGGGGTCGAGGCATGAGACGGGAGAGGTCCGCAGGGTATAGTCCGATGGGGGAGAGGACTGCACACAGGTAAACAAGATCCCTTTAGAGGGTAACAGGATTAGGATGGAAGGAAACTGGGCCACCCAGAGAGAAATAATGGAGTTTGTGGAGTGCTGGTGATGGAATGTGGGCTGACCTTGCTGACTGGTGGTCTCAAGGGACCCCAAGGAGCCAGAGAGCTCATAGGGCCTGAGGAAGGGCAGACCTCAAGTAGTTCCAAGGCTTTGGGACACAGGACACCCAGACCGGGGCTCAAGTCTTGAGTCTGCCATGGCTGACTGTGTGACCTTGGGCAAATCACCTTCCCTCTTGGATCTCAGGTTCATTATCTCTAGAATGGGAATCGCAATGGGACTGTCCTTTTGTGTGGTGATGATAATGTACTTAAAAATAACATCAAACAGCCCAGCAGGGTGCATGGCCCCCAGGAGGTGCTCGATAAGTGTTCATTTTGCTGCCTCTTCTCCTCGTTCCCTTCCTCAGTGTCCCCAGAGGTTCCAGGAGCCCTGAAGCCCCTGCTTTGGCTGTGGCTCCTCCCCCGGCTTCCCCAGCTGGGAAATGGCGATGGCAGTGCCTGGTGCGTACCGAGTGTTGCATCACTGTTAGCGGCTGCTGTGGTGGCGGCTGCCGTCCAGTGTCCCCTCAGCCTGTGCCTTGCAGACCCACTTCCCAGCCTGGCCACCGCTGCATTTCACATCCTGCACCTGCCTCTGGCCCCATGGTCGCCTCTTGCCTCCGCTCTGTGACAGTGATATTAACACCGCTTTGCAACCTCCCGGCCTTTGCTCAAGCCGCTCCCGCTGCCTGGCTCACCCCTCCCTCTGGCCGATTCCCCACGCCCGCCTCCCCTGTTCCTCTCGGGCCCTCCAGTCGCATCCCTCTGTTTTCATTTCCTCCTGGTACTTGCCAAATTCTGGAAGGACCTTTCTTATTCCTCCTATTTATCTGTTTATTAGCTGTCCCCGTTCGTTTGGAAGTTCCAGAGGGCGCAGCCTTTGTCTTGCTCCCCGCTGTGTGCCAGCTCTTGGCCCAGAGCCCAGCACACGGTAGGTGCACAGTGTTGAGAGAAGGAAGGGGAGGAGGCAGGGAGCAGAAGAGATGGCCAGACGAGAGGGAGGGCAAGGGAGGCAGGTGGAAGTGAAGCGGGGGCGGGGGGACTGGGGGGAACCTCCAAGCAGCCTCCTCCTGCTCTGCTTCCCGCCACAATCCTTTTCCAGGTTTCTATGCCTGCTTTCACGTGAGCTTTCTTTCTTTCTCTTTTTGTGAATTTCCTTTTCCTGTGGTGAGAACATGACACGAGGTCTCCCCTCTCCGCAGGTTATAAGGCACACAATATAGGGCTGGCAACCACCTTACCACGCTGTACAGCAGCTGTCTGACTGGTCTGGCATAACTGAAACTTTGTATCCACTGATAGCAACTTCCGGCCCCCCTCCTCCCATGCCCCGGCCCCCACCATCCTAAAGGAGTTTGACTATTTGAGGGACCTCATAAAAGTGGAACCATGTGGCATTTGTCCTTCTGCGTCTGGTTTATTTCACTTTGCCCAGTGGCCTCCAAGTCCATCCATGTTGCTGCATGTTGCAAGATTTTCTTTCTTTTTTCCTTTAATGTCTGAGTAGCATTCCATTGTGTGTATAGAACCCATTTTCTTTATCCATCCGTCTGTCTGACGGTTTAGGTTGTTCCCACATTTGGCTGCTGTGAATAGTGAACATCAAACTACAAAGTTCCGCACAGCAAAGGAAACAATGAACGGAGAGAAAAGATAGCCTACGGGGTGGGAGAAAATATTTGCAAACCATATCGCTGTAAGAGCTGTATCTCAAAAAAACATAAGGAACTCCTACAACTCAACAGCAAGAAAAATAACCACCCAATTAAAAAATGGGTTAAGGACATGACATTTCATAGACATTGCTCCAAAGACCCACAAATGGCCAACAGGTGTATGAAAAGATGCTCAGCGTCACTATTAGGGGAATGCAAATGAGAACCTTATGCCTGTTAGGATGGCTAATACGTATGTATCTGAAAGACGGCGACTGTTGGCGAGGATGTGGAGAAGCCAGAACCCTCGCGCACTGTCGGTGGGAATGCAAAATGGTGCGGCCAGTACGGGAAACAGTAAGGAAGTTCCTCAAAAAATTAAAACTAGAACTACCACAGGATCCAGCAATTCCTCTTCTTGGTATTATCCAAAAGAATTGAAACCGAGCTTTCTTTCAAAATGGTACTCTCCTTCCCAGGTGTCCACTGGCCAGCAGCAGGCACTCTCCTTCCCCCAGCCGCACTGCTCCTGGACCTGGGCACGTCGTTGGGGTGCTCAGGAAGCATCTGCTGATGGGGTTAACGGGCCTGGGAACTTGGGGGCACCTTAACTTTTAAGTCTGGTTTCTCACCTGCGCTGGGAAGGGTTCATTGAAGGAGCGAGCGCTCAGGTAGCCGCTACGAGGGGCCTCTGCCGCCACCTACTGGGAACCTGGGGGAAAAGCTCTTACAGTCACCCAAGAAGCCCGCCTGGTGTCCGGACCCTTACCAATAAATGCCAACAACAGCAATAAACAACAGCCACGATTTACTGAACGATTACTCTGTGTCAGACAGGAAAGGCGGGCGAGCGGGGTAGAGGGCGGTACAAGGTCTTTTGGCAACTCCCCCGGGTGCCCGTCCCAGGAAGGTTCCCTCACAATTACTCACCTTTCAGCGCACCCATGCTGTCCCACGGTCTTGCCCTGAGGCTTGCTCAGGACATCCTTCCAGCTGTGCTGGGTGCGCACGCCCTCACCCAACACCACAGCTGCGGAAAGCGAGGCGCGCAGGAGTGGAGGACAGAGACACGGGCGTCCAGGCCTTGAGCCGGTGCCCTGGCGCCAGGTGCTCCACCCAGAGAATGGAGGGCAGATCTGCGCACAGGTTTCCAAGGTCTGTGTTAGCTCCTCACGTCCTGAGAGTCAGGTGGGCCCAATAGATCTCTGGGCATGCGCACTGAAATGATGGCCTTATGGCGGTCAGGGGCGCTCTCTGCGGCGTTAGGAGGTCTCTCTGACCTGAAGCACGTTGCTGCAAGAGCGGCGCTCTCTTCCCAGCTCTGCCGCTTTCTCTAGCCCGTGGCCTTGGGCAACTTCCCCCAGCTCTCTGAGCCTCAGCTTACCCTTCTGTAAAACGGGACTGATCACACTCCCTACCTCTTTGGGCTCAACTGGGAATCCAGAGAAAACACACACAAAAAGCCCTGAGTACGCCCTCGGTAAATGGTATCGAGGACCCCCACGAACACATACCAGTCACGCCTCAAAGACCTCATCAAGGCTGAGAAGCAGGTACAGGTGTGGTGGCTCTGCAGAGTCAAGGAGACAGTCACTGGGCCAGTGAATGCCTGAGTCACAGGCCTAATGCTGGGAAACTTCCTTACAGCCACCTCCAGAAATGCTTCGCGCCTCCGCTGGCTTCAGGGTCCCTCTCCCTCCCTAGGCCTCCAGCCGGGGGGTGTTCAGGGAAGGAGCCCACAGCGGGCAGGTCGGGCCCAGTCCTGTAGTATGTATCTGAGAAATAAACGATGCTTGAGGGGCACATTGATCCCCACTCTACAGATCAGGGAACCGAGGCTCGGAAGGGGACCTGCTTTGCACGAGGTCACACAGCTATGTTAGACTAGGAGCCTGACTCGCCCCCAGCCATGTCCCTTAGAGACAGCTTGGTGGCTGTGCTCCCTCCGGGCTGGCTCCCCGCCTCCCCACCTCAGGCCCGGGATCAAAGGCTAGGCAGCAGCAGGAAGCCCTTCCCATGCCGACTTCCCTGAACTAGGACACGCTTTGACGTCAACGCGTCCACATTCCTGCCCTCGAGTCCCAGGGCGGGGGCACTGATTTCCTCCCGCCAGTGTTGGCATCACAAACAGGAAGCTGGGTCACGTGGGTGGGTCCAGGCCAGGCCTCCGGACAAGGGGTTGGAGCCTAACAATCCAGGCGTCGGTTCCCAGCCTGCGCCTACCTGACCCTGGCACCCAGGAAGGGCCAGGGGTCCTGTTTAATGTGCCCCAGGAGCACACTGTCCCTAAGGCACTTACAAAGAGCCTCGAGGTTTGTCACCCCTTTTGGTCTTCACAAACTGTGGTACTCGTGCATCAATTAAGGTCCGTTCCACTGGTGAACAGCAGTGGCTGTCATGAGCTGAACATTTACTCCAGCTGTGAGCTCTGCACGGGTTCTCTCATTCGATTCTTACAAACAACCCTCTTACCTTCCTGTAACAGATGAGGCAAATGAGGCAGGTTGAATCAGTTGCCCAAAGTCCCGCAGCTGTGCCTAGTGGGTGGGGATTTGGACCCGGAGTGCCTGGCCCAGGGCTGGTACTCAGAGCCACAGTGGGCAGGGCCTCCTCACCATCTCAGCCCCTGCTCGGGTAGCTCTGATCACATCTCTCCTGGGCTAAGCCCTTCCGGGCACAAAACTCTGCGCTTTGAGGGTGGCATTCTGTACCTTTTATTTCCTGCTGCCCTGCCTCCCCAACCAGCTTTCCTGTTTTAAAAGTGCCGAGCCATTTCTGATTCCAGAAACCAATCTTGTTTTTTCCGTTATGATCACCTTTATAGAGGAGGAATCCCAGGGCCAAAGAGGAGGCAGAATTCCCATCAGGTCACAGACCAATGAGGGGCAGAATCAGAATTCACACTGGGCCTGGCTGGTCCAAAGCCTTCTGCACCTGAGGTTCCCAAATGTGACGGTTCAGAGGAACGGGCAAGGGCCTGGGAATCTGCATTCCTAGCCATCTCCCCCGTGAGTCTGAGCACCTCTGCTCTCCAATCCTCTGAAGCCCCAGGGCTGTCTTTGGGGTCCCAGTTCTCACAGAAGCGCTAAGACTCCCATCCTTTGGGGCTTTTCCATCTGCTCTCCCCAGGCTCATGTCAGCCAGGGGTCGCCTCTCCATGTAGCAGCTCAGACTTCTTGCTCCTCTCCCTTGGGGTCCCAAAGTGGCTACTCTTTGCCTTCCTCCTCAGTGTCCTCACCTTGCCAGGGCAGGGGCTTCCCACACTTGAAGAAGGGCTGGTGCAGACGGGGGTTGTCGCACTTGAGTACGCTTGATGATGCCCTGCGGCTTTTAGGCACAGATGGCTCAGTCCCTCTCAGACCCCAACTGCCCGATCTCTGATTTGGAGATTAGGGGGGAACCTCAGAGCATGCATTTCTTTTTTCTTTCTTTTTCTTTCTTTCTCTCTCTCTCTCTCTTGCTTCCTCTCTCTTTTCAGTGAAGCCACCTTCATCCCTATAATTCCTTCAACTAAAAGCACACGTTCTCCAAATTCTTAAATGAGGACCTTTATGTCTATAGTACTGAATACCTTTAGCAACAACTGACCACCAGCTGCATTAAGGATATATTTCTGGGTCGCTTCTAGAATTTTCAGCATAGCTTCATTCTCCAAATCCTGATGCTGCACGCGGTCCCACGTTTCTCACGGCGAACTGAAGGGACCCGTGCTGCTCGGCCAGCGGAAGGGTTTTAGCCCCCATGGTATCACTGATGGTTCAAAACAGTCATTTCTGGGTCAGTCAAGAGGAACCTCCACACAGGGCTCTTTGGTTTGGTTTCAAAATCTCCTTTGGTGCCATGCAGTGTCTCAGAGGCCATGCATGCTCACCTGCAGTCACTGTGTGTAGCAAAGGTAGACAGTTTGGAAAGATGGATGGTTCTGCGGGCCTTACCTGCTGGCGGGTGGGAGAGCCCTGGCCATGCCGCTGCTGGAGGACCACACTTGGAGACCACCCATGTGGAGGAGGCCAGATGCTGGGGCGGGGGGTACCAAGCAGGGGGTGGCCAGGGCATCACCAGCTCTACCAGGTACAGCTGTGCCTTAGTGTTCTCGTCGGAAATGAGGACAGCAAAGCCACGGCTGGTGTGGCTCAGT
This sequence comes from Mormoops blainvillei, assembly GCA_004026545.1. Lineage (NCBI taxonomy): Eukaryota > Metazoa > Chordata > Mammalia > Chiroptera > Mormoopidae > Mormoops > Mormoops blainvillei. The sequence continues at coordinate 5,406 of PVJD01014258.1, read as the reverse complement.
GGATTGAGCGTCGGTCTGCCAACCAAGGGGTTGCTGGTTTGATTCCCCAATCAGGACACATGCCTGGGTTGTGGGCCAGGTCATCCCCAGTAGGGGGTGCACAAGAGGCAGACACACACTGATGTTTTTCTCCCTTTCTTTCTCCCTCCCTTCTCCTCTGTCTAAAAATAAAATAAATAAAAAATCTTAAAAAAAAGAAAAAAAGAAATGAGGACAACCATACCTAACTCTCAGGGCCGTCGTGAGGTCTGAGTGGGACGTGAGAACAAGGGGCCAGTATTTGGTTTCCTTCCCCACCCAGAAGTACCTTTTGGGGCTGTTTCTTTCCGTGAATGTTCCCCAGCAAATACATCTAGTTCCTCCCCTGAGGCTCCTGGGTTCTGGTTCCCCCTGGACAGGGAGAACTTTTGCCACCACCGCAAGTTCTGTGGGCTGGGAAGCACCAGCTCTGCAGGGCAGGTGCTGCAGGTTCAACAGCCCCATTGTACAGACTCACGCAGCTGGGAAACCTCACGGGAGAGTCAAACCAGGTCCCAGTCTCTAGGGTCCCGCCGAGGTTGTCGAGCAGGTCACCGCGCTCACCCCTGAAGGAAGAGACCCTAGGCGCCTGGCTCTGTCCAGTGTGTAGGTAACCCCTGCCCCAGCCTCGAGTGTCCCAAAGACCCCAGTCTGCGGGGCCATTTCTCAGATTGCGGCGCCCTCTGGTGGTCAGCGTGCGAAGCCAGGGAGCCGGCTCCAGAGCCCGAGACCGCCAAGGGCCCCAGGCCCGCAGCCCCTGCCCACGCTTTCAGTGGCGTCCGTGCCCCGAGAGACCTCTTTCCTGAGGTCTCTCAGATGTGGGTGGTTTGAGTTTTCAATACTCACGGATCCCGCGGCAAGTTGATGGGGTGGCGGCTTCCTTGACCCCCTGAACCTCTTCGAGACCTTCCACCTCCTTGCAAAGAACACCCCACTCCGTTGAGGTCCATGGCTTTCAGCCCGCCCGCTCCGCCCAGCGCCTGCTTCACTGACCCGCATCCCATCCACTCCCAGTTCACACGTGCCACCTTCCCGCTCGGCCCAAGCTTTGCTGTCCGGCTTTTGGGTGACTTGGCCGCGCTGGGGGGCCAGTCCAGTGGCGAGGCCTGTCCCCCTCCCATGGCTGCACATTTGACATTTCCTCTTGGGGCTACGTCATGAAGAATATAAGAACTTGGGGTTGTCATCACTCCCTGGTGGACTAAACCTTTTATTATTATGAAATCTTTATTTCTAGCGATGTTTGTCTTCAAGTCTACTTTTTAAGGTGTTAGTACAGTTACGCTTTGATTACTGTTCGCTCGATGGATCTCTTTCCACCTTTTTGCTACCTTTCTTAGCCTTGTATTTAAATGGTGGGTTTTAAAAAATGCAGTCTCATATTCTTTGTTGAATTGTAATAGTCTATTTTTATTTCTTCAAATTATCTGTATATTTTTGAGTGTATGTTTACCACCATTACTCAGTGTTTTCTGTTTCTCCTACCTGTTCTATCCTAGTCTCTGTTCTTTTTTCTATCCTTTTCTTTCTTTCCCTTTCCTTCCTTCCTTCCTTCCTTCCTTCCTTCCTTCCTTCCTTCCTTCCTTCCTTCCTTCCTTCCTTTCTTTTTCTTTCTTTCTCTCTCTCTTTCGCCTTTGTACCGGTTTCCTTGGGCTACATAATTAAGTGCCGCACAACCACAGAAATTTATTCTCTGGCAGTTCCAGAGGCTACAAGTCCCAAAGCAAGCTGTCGGCGGTCCTGTGGCCCTTTGGAGGTTCTAAAGGACAACCGCCCCCGCCCCCTGCCAATTTAAACACTTTAATCAGAAACCTGTGTCCACCGCTCCTTGGAAATTGCTCTTGCCAAAGGTCCCAGGGCCTCCTAGTCTAATGGCCGCTTCCTCGTTCTCCTCACACTGCACGTTGCAGCAGCACCTGCACAGCTGACTGGCTGACCTCTCTCTCCGGCAGACACGCTTCTCTCCTCAGGGCGCTGCACTGGCCTGCGACCCCGTGCGCCACTCCTCCTCTGTCTGTCTCCTCTCCAGTCACGCAGTCACGCAGTCTCGTGGTTTTAAATCCCTCCCTGTGCTGCTGACTGCCATACTCCTGTCTTACAGTGAGACCCTCCCGCCCTGGCTCCAGCCGCGTATGCAATACCTCCTCTTGTCTGTCTCACAGACATGTCAACATGTCCCCTCAAACTTGCCGCCTCGTCGCAGTCCAACGCATCAGCACGTCCTGTCATCTCGGCCTCCAGAATGCCCCCTCCCTCTGTGCAGCGTGTCCGTGGGCCCACCCCCCGACTGCAGGCCACCTCTGCCTTCCCCGGGGAGCTGCCGGAAGCCCCGCCCAGCTCTCCCCTGCTCCCAGCCACTGCCCACAGTCACTGCCCACAGGCTTCTTCAAAGACTGACACGTCCCCGACCACGTGCCAGGTGCTGGGGCTGAAAGCGGAGTAAGGAAGACCTTTCTCTGCCTTCACTCACCTCCTAACAGCGTGAGAGAGAAAGTAAATGGACAAAACCTAATCAGTGCGCTGAAGCAAATGGACAGGGTGCCGAGGTAGACAAAGTTCTGCACAGTGAGGTCAGGAAGGGTGTTTCCCACCTTGGACGGTTGGCAAGGCCTTGCGCGACCTGGTAAGGAGCTTTGGGCCTGATAGGAGAGTCTTTGAAAGGTTTTAAGCAGAGGAATTAGAGAACTGGTTTATGTTTGAAGAAAATCCTCCAGCTGCTGTGTGGACAATGGATCAGGGTGGGGTGAGGTCCAGGGGAGGAGGAAGGCTGGGCAGCTTGGCCATTGATCAGGCAAACCACAGCTCTGGGGGGAGGCTTAACAGGTGATCCCACGCTTAAGTGTTTTCTACTTTTATGGGAGGGGAGAAGGGAAAATAAAAGGGGCTATTTACAAAGAAGTATTCAAACCTTATCCCCAAGGTGGATTGTACCGTCCTCTCTAAGCTGGCTCATTCCTACACCTGGGTTTTCTCTTTCTTATTTTTCTTTTCTTTTCTTTCTTTCTTTCTTCCTTCCTTCCTTCCTTCCTTCCTTCCTTCCTTCCTTCCTTCCTTCCTTCCTCCCTTCCTTCCTTCCTTCCTTTTTTTTTTTTTTCCAGTTATTGGCCTGATTAGTCACCCAGGCTAGGGCGAAACTATCTCAAAGACTTTGCACCTTCGGTTCCATCTGCCTGGCAAACCCTTCTTCCTCTTCTCCAAATGGGGCCTCTCGGTTCCTCAAGGGCTCCCTCCTCCTGGAAGCCTCACCTGATTCCCTCAGCCTAGAACAGAGCCCGGCACTCTCTCGGGTTTCCCTCAGCCCCTCTGCTGTAGCTCTTGCTTCCATTTCTGTGTCTGTTCCCTGCCGGGGAGGTTGCTGGGGGCAGAGAGCACTGTCTTAGGCTAGTTTGCTAACACCCTGGGCCCCTGTCAGCCCACTCCCTTTAGAAGGTCCTCTCCTCTTGTCAGCTCTCTTCATGCCCACTCTCCAGACCCTTCTTGCAGTAAACAATGAGAATAATAGTTCCCAGCTTCAGAGGTTACAGCCCTAACCCCGAGTGTGACTGCATTTGGAGGTGGGGCCTTTCAGGAGGTCATGAAGGTTAAGTGAGGTCATTCGTGTGGGGTCCTCCTCCAATAGGACTGGTGAGAGAGCACCATAGCTCTCTTAGCTTGTACACACACACACACACACAGGAAAGGCCACTCCAGGTCACCAGATGCCGCCCCTGACGGCACCCAGATCTTGGACTTCAGCCTCCAGAATGGTGGGAAAATAAATGTCTGCTGTGTAAGCCCCTGCCTGTGGTGTCCTGTAGGGCAGCCCCAGGGGATTGGGACAGCGTCGGGGTGCCCCTGACGGCCAAAGAGACAGTTTCAGCAATACTGCCAATCCTTGTCTATACAGGGTGGGGCGAAAGTAGGCTTGCAGGTGTGCATATGCAAAAACACAGCTTATTCTTGCATTATAATGTATTAGTTATTGTATTATTTTCCATAGGAACAGCCGTAAACCTACTCTTGCCAAACCCTGTAGTTGAGGGTTTCTTTTTCTTTCCAATTAAAAAAATTCTGGTAAAACACACATAACATAAAATTTGCCACCCTAACCACTTTAAGTGCCCGGCTCAGCCGTAGAAAGGGTGTCCGTGTTGCTCTCGTACCCACCACCACCGTCCACCTCCGGAATGTCCTTCACCGCCTCAGACGGAAACTCGGTCCCCATCAAATGCTCCCCGCCCCGCTCCCAGTCCTGGTACCCACCACTGTACTTTCTGTCTCTATGAATTTGACTCCTGTCGGGACCTCACGTAAGTGGAAACAAACAGCATTTGTCTTTCATGACTGGCTATGTCACTTAGCGTAATGTCTTCAGGGTTTCTTTTTATTGCCTTTCTCCCTACTTATTTTATTTTATTTTTTTATACCCCCCGAGGACATGCTTATTGATTCTGGAGAGAGGGGAAGGGAGGGAGAAAGAAAGGGAGAGAAATTTCGATGCGAGAGAAAAACATCAATTGGCTGCCTTTCGTTGGAACCTTGGCCGGGGACTGAACCCACAACCTAGGCATGTGCCCTGACCGAGAATCAAACCCGTGACCTTTCAGTTTGCGGGACGACACCCAACCCACTGAGCTACACCGGTCAGGGTTGCTTGTTTTATTTTAATGTGTCTGACACAGGGTTGCATGCGTGGGTTAAACTGAGAGGGTCAGACGGGGACCAGAGTTGGGGGCCATGTCCCATCTTCCCGGCATTGCAGGGTCTGGGGAAGGACCTGTTATGGTCCCAGTCCCTCCCCGCCTCAGCCCAGGCCCAGTGTCACCCTTACATGGCCTCCTCAGGCTTACCCAGATCCATGAGGCCATTCTGCCTCCCCAGGTCAACTGGCGACATCGAGTTTCTGCTGGGGGTCGGGGGACAGTGAGTCGTCAGTACCTGGACCATGGCGGTCAGTCCCTCTGTTTCTTTCTGCGGAGGTCTTTGCTGTATCTCATGAGCATCACTAGAGGGCGGCAGTGCTCCATGTTCTAGAAAGAGACCACACCGCTCCCTCCCTAGGAGCGCCCCCGACAGCTCCCTTCTCCGGACCTCAGGTCTTTCAGGTTCAAGTTCACTGCTCCTGAGTGAGAATGGGGAGGAGGCGGGGCTGGCTGGACGGGACCCTCAGCCCGCACCACCTGGCTGTCCTGCCCCCAGACCCACCCCCTACCCCTGAGCCCTACTCCTCCCAGGCTCCGCCACGGCCCTTTGCCCACCCGCGTGCGGCCTGCGACAGCCAGCGGAGTGGTGGGAACCTCTTGGAGGAAGAGAGGCTGGTTATAGCAGAAGGAAAGCGTCTCTGGGACTTTTGCCCTCACCCTGGGCAGCCCCTGCTCCTCCAACACGCAGCCCTACAACCTGTGTGCT
>PVJD01014257.1:0-29928 GCA_004026545.1 Mormoops blainvillei | reverse complement strand
TGATTTTATACAAGGAAGGCGGTGGTTAGCGCTGTAATCTGGTCTTTAAAGTTATAGAATATTCAGATGGGACTGTGACTGAATTTGAGGGGTACTTAACATGCCCCAGAAATGGATACTGTGACTGTCACTCAAAGATGGATCTAATGGCGGTTGGGATTTTGTGTCTCCTCTTTCTGAGAATAAGGTGGGGGTATTTGTGTCAATGTGTGTTGGAGGGCGTGTACGGATGCTGAGTAGCCAAAGGGTAGGCTGCGTCAGTTACCAAGGTGTCATCTCTCAATTCCCAGTCCATCCTCCTAACCGCTGTTCAGTGATGCTGGGCCTGGGACTCTGCAAGCCCTACTTCCTCGGCGCCAGCTGCCTCTCTGTTAGGTTCTATGAATAAAAGGACTAGAGAGAGACTAGGGGGCTGGAGGAAAGAGAGGGGGCGTGTTCTTCTTGTCCGCGTCACTCCAGCCACAGGCCTCTACCCCAGCAGTACAGTTCATGCCAGTATCCAGGTTTTTATGGCAAAACATCATCGTGCTCCTTCAAACATACCAGCAATAGTCATCCAGGGTCCTTAGCAGAGGCTTGAGCCCAGCTCCACTTCAGGCTCCTAGAGTCAGATAATCCCAACATGTCCCTTCATTCTGCCAGCCCTGAGAGTGATGGCGTCTTTCTGCAGTTATTAGATCACATCCATTCCACTTCAATGTTCTTTTTGCTTTTTTCAGTCTTCCCATACATGTTTAGCGCATTCTCAATAGTAAATTCTCTCTGTTAAAATGACGGATGAGGTTTCTATTTTCCTGACCAGACCTTGAGTGATACAGGCAGACAACTGTCACTTTTTATAGTAAGCCTCCTAGACGATGGGAATGTTTTAACTCTGCACCACTTCTCACTAATCTCTTAAAATTCTGTGATATACGTGGTATGAAGTACAGCAACAGAGTGGTATGGGAACTCCTAGAAGGAAAGCCTCCTTCCATGGGAAGACTTCCTGGAGGAAGTGACCTCTAAGCTGATTTGAATAATTAATTGGGATTGGCCTGGTGGAGAATGTGGGATAGTGAGCCAGGCATAGAGCATAACCAGTGAGTGCAAAGGGAAAGAGGCCATGAGACCCCCTTCCACACTCAGCTCACCCTCGAGGACATCGAGGTTAGCCAGAGCATTGAGGGTGTCCGGACCTGAGGCTGGAGGGGCGAAAGGAGGCCCGATCAGGGAGGGCCTTTGCAACTGTGGCGAGGAGTTGAGCCGTTCTCCTGAGGACTGTGGAGGTCACTGGGGCGTTTGCAGCGGAGGGAGAGCACGGTCACATTTGCCAGCAGCGGGCACCCCAACGCCCTTGTGCTGACCTTGAGCACACCAGCCTAGCTTTTACCAAGTCACATCTTCCCCAAGCACTTCCCCAAATCCCAGCACCGCCTCTCTTGTCCCCAGGCACCTCCTCAGATCATACGTGTGTGGCACCCAGTGCCCTTAGGATGCCCATTAGGACACTAGTGAGTGTGACCAGCTTATTCAAAGCGAAGTGTCAGCACACGGAACAGCTTATCCCTCCTGCATTTTCATAGGGACTCAGTTGACAAGTACTTACTAAATGGTCCATGACACGCAAGAAACTATATAAAACTCTGAGCAGGAGTCCTGGCTCCACCCAAACAAATCAGCCTCTGGTGATACAGCGTCAGGCTCCTAGGGACATGCTGGAGGCAGCAGGTAACTGCACTTTTCCCTGGTTGAATCACCTCAGCACTCATCTTGGGCTGTCCCACAGTCCCCAGTCCCCCTCAGCCCCCTCCACTGGAGCTGAGCAGAGGCTGTTACCCATCAAGGCCCTAAGTGGTGCTGAGTCATCACTGTGCTGGGGGCTCAGGGGCCGGTCCTGCCTCATGTCCTGGTAGCCCTAGGTCTGCCCCCTGCCCTGGGGCTCCACCTCTTTCTCTTGGCCACCCTCTGCCCCTCCATGACCTCCACCGAGGCACCTGGCCTCCCGGGCACCTGGGACTAAGCCAGGTGTGAAGGGATAGGAGCAGGGGATGTGGAAGGGGGACCACCAAAGAGGAGTGACATGCAGACTGCACATCAGTCAGCTCAGTGCCAAGTGGCCTCTCCTTTGGAAAGTGGGCCCCCCCCCTCCCCGGCCCGGCTGGCTCTCTTGCTCCCCCTCTCCTGCTGCCCTGTAGACAGCAGACCAAGACAGAGAGGCAGCTGAGCGGCAGGAGAGGGAGGGGGCAATGCCAGCAGGGAGAGCAGGGCCCTTTCAGCTGCGCCCACCCCCCACCACCAGGTTTCCCTCTCACCCTGCTCTCAGCCTCACCCCTCCCCGACTGGACTGGACCTCCCCTACCCCTCTGGCTCCTTCCCACTTCCCTGTCTGCAGGTCCTCCGCAGACCCCTCAGGAGAGGCGGGTCCTGCAGGAAGAGGCTGAGCTGGGGAACCGGGAGTCAGAAGCCCAGGCTCTCTCAACTGATTCACAGCGTGTTATCCAGGGGAATCGTTATTCACGCCTTAGCTATGTTCCCTGATCTCACTGTTCCCATCTCTAAAATGGGCAAGGCTGGAAACTTTTATCCCTTTAAGATGATCCAGAACTTCCCTCTTGTTCATCCCTTCGCCAAACCCTCTTTCCATCCGTTAAGAAACACCGACACCTAGTGATTCCATGAGGGATCTGCAGCACAGACTCACCCTCCAAGGAGAGGGCCTATAGAAGTATCTAGAAACAGGGAGGCCACCTCATCCCTCGGTTGCCTCTGAAATTTCCTCCCCTGTGCCCCCGAAGTACCCCCCAAGCCCCCAGAAAGCCTGGGAGTCAGGAATCATTGTTGAAACGGCCGTGGGTACTGACTCTTGCTGAAGACGGCCCGAAAGCACCCTGGGTGACTAGGGCAGAGAGACCTTGGATAAAACCCACCAGGGACCATCCACAAAGAGAATCACAGGAACTGAGTACAAGCCCAGATTCCAGCAGCCACTCATGGGCCCCACCCCCAGTGCCACCGTGGGGAGGACCACAGACAGCAAGATAGATGGAGGCAGCTTCCTGCCAGTCATTCACCTGCCAGCCACTCTGGACTGTGGACCTCAGGTGCTTATTCAGCTCTCCCAGGTGCCCAGCACTGTACAGGCAGCTGATGGTGTGTGTGCGTGCGCGTACGCGCATGTGCACGCGTGTCAGCTGGGGGCAGGTGTGCAAAGGAAAGAGAGGATGTACACAGCATGAATTGCTGGCAGACATAAGCAGATGAGCCATAAAATAATCTAAACTCATTTATTCAACACATACTTCCCAAGCACCTGCTGTGCACCAAGCACAGGGAGCCGCCTACCCAGCTGCGGGAGGCTCCCTGCTACCCTGCCACCTGACAACTCGCAGAGCCTGTCCCTCCTCATTCCTACTTTCTAATTGACCTACTTTGCATAGATGCAAGGAAGCTCGCTGTGTCTTTCATCTCTGCATCCCCAGAACCTAGCACATAGGAGGTGTCTAATATGTGCTTATCGAAACAACTAATCCAGTCCAGCCCCTACACAAAGCGGGAATCCCTTCTAAGATGTCCCAAAGGGTCTCTCACCCTGCCTCCCTCGACGCCACCACTGATGGCTACTCACTATTTCATGTGCTGTTCCTAAGGGCTCTGTAACAAGTGACAGAAACAAAGAGGGGTTAGTGGTTCTCATACCTATAGAGAAAGAAAAGTTGTGGCAGGGTGTGGGCAGACCTGAGTTCCAGGGTGACAGCATCCGTTCCTCCCCATTTCTCTCATTTTGTCTTTCTTAACCCAACCATCACATCCCCATCTCCCGGGTCTGCTTCTTTTGGTTCCTGGCTTTCCCCTGTCCCTTCAAATCCTGGCTTCCTCCAGACATCAGGAGGGAGGGAGATGGTCACAGGCCCCTGCAGGTGTGCAGGATCCCAACTCAGGACCCCAGAGGACCCCCTCTTCCTTTCTCACTGAACAAATGCCGAGGAATACTGAGATCTCAGGAGTGGTTGTGACTGGGCCCACTCGGATCCCTTGCACCCCACCCGGATCCTTTCCCACAGCCTGGGAGCTGGGAGCAGTTGCCTAGTGGTCACACATCTGCCCTTGTGGCAAGGCAGATGGGGACAGACACCACCAGAGTCGTGTGCGATGTCGGGGGTGGGGGTGGCGCACAGCAGAGTTGCCCAAATGAAGGCAGCTGCATTACCACAAAGAGCGAGAAAGAGATGCTGTGGAGAGACAGTGAGTAGAACAGTGTGCCCCCAGACATGGTGTCCACCCAGGACCTCAGAATACAATCTTATTCGGAAAGAGGGTTTTTGCAAATGTGGTTGAGGTTAGGATTAAGATGAGATCATACTGGATCCTGGGGGGCCCTAAATCCAATGAGATTGTCCCTCTAAGACACGGAAGGAAAAAACGCAGAGACACAGAGGGGAGGAGACTATGTGAAAACAGAGGCAGAGACTGGAGTGGTGCAGCCACAAGCCAAGGGCTGCCAGGAGCCTCCAGAAGCTGGGAGGGGTCAGGAAGAACTCCTCCCCCGAGCTTCCGGTACGGGGATGGGGCCTCTCCCCTCAGAAGTGGGAGAGAATCAGGCTCTGTTGTTTTAAGCCACCCAGCTTGCGGTCATTTGGTATGGCAGCCCCAGGAGGGTTAACTAATGCAGGGAGCCAGACCGAGAGAAGCCCACGGTGCCATCTGCTGCGTGGAGGGTGGGCTGGGGCTGGAACGCACCTGCTGAAGAGCCCAGGTCCCTTCCCAAAGTTACACCCACAGATTACAGTTCTGCTGCTGGAGCCACAGGTCCCGAACGTGCACACGTGCGCGACACAGCTGAGGCGAAAGGGTCCTTAAAGTTTTCTAGTGTAATGCCCCCCATCACCACCAGGTGAGTAAACTAAGGCCCAGGGAGGCCCATCAGGCTGCATCTTCAGACCGTTTAAAGGATTTCTGAATAAAGGGAAGGGTCCTTCAGTAAAAGGATAAGTGATCCTATTTCTTCTTTAAAAACCTGATTAATTCAGAGGGACGGGAGTGTTTGGCTGTCATTGCTGAAAATACTGGCAGTGTCAGGGAGCTACTGGCGGATGTGTGAAGCCCTGGAGGTGTGGCTGCCATTTTGGGGGGCCTGAAGTTAGAGCAGGGTCAGGAGGACATAACACCCCTGCTAGGTCTTCCCCTCTTCATTTAACTTGATTGTCGGGAAGCTAGAAACTGCAGCTGCCCCGTGGTCTTTTCTTCCCCAGCCTGAAATTTTCATTCCTTGAAACACCCTTTCCTTGCTGAGGTTCCAGGACCTTTACACACTAGTTGGCATTGTCTGCACAACCTCTCTGTGGTCGCCCACCCTCCTGCTGGCCATCCCTGGGCCAGGAACAGGGCATTGCCCACCCCTGGGAATAGGGGTGGGGGCGCGCTCAGGTCAGCCCCCCTCCTCCATCTTCTCCTCAGTCCCCGGCCCTACCCAGCAGCGGACTTACCAAGGCTTACCAAGCCCAGCCCCTGCCCTCGCCCCTGCCAGCAGTATCACAGCCCCCAAGGCCCCTCCTAAATAGAGTTGCTGAACGACAAGCCAGGAGCAACTGCAAGGCCATTCAGAACCTCTGATCTGCTCTGGTCCCCAGGTCCTGGGACTGATCTGCTGGCTCCTGCCTCCTACCTGGGATGCTGAGAGGAAGGAGAGTCCTGCACGGCTGTCCCCTGCCCTTGCTCACGGGCTTGGCAGAGTCCAGGCTGCTTTCCAGGTGATTCGGGGACCTCCCTGGGAAACACGTTAAGGCCTTTCCAAAGCCGGTAACACTGTGCAGGTCACCAAGCGGCAGTGAGGCCCTGCACCCTGGGCCTCCTTCGGTCGCCAAGCCCCATGGACACACAGCCAGGCACAGCCAGCCACAGCCTAGCCCCCGCTGACCCCAGCAACTGCTAGAGCACCAGTGTAAGATCGGTCCCACAGGGACAAAGCCGTGGCTGAGAGACCACATTTTCAGGGAAGCCCATGAGGCTCCTCTGTGGCCAAGCTTCCCATGGCCGCCCCTCCAGCCATGACACCTCCGGAGCCGGAAGAAGGCAGGTGATCGGTGTGCACAGAGAACTACTCCCAAATAACAACAAGCTACATAAAGAACTGCTTGGAGGAGCTCCCCAACCACCCCGGAGCCCAGGGCCAGGAAAACTGGGGGCACTGATCTGACATCACGCGTGGCTGTGACCACGTGCTGCCTGAGCTAGGCACGAACAGCCTCACTCTCCCCAGCTTCTCTCCACTAGGCTTTAAGCGCAGGCGCTGAGCCCCCTCCCCGGGGGGCCTCTGATGCCTGCAACCTGGGGAAGGGGCACAGCTCATTGATTCCACCACAGCCGGGCTCCAAACTTGGCCCCTTTCCTGGTTCCCGCCTCATTCCCCCAGATCCTTAGTTAAAAACGTGCAAATGCTCCTTCTCCATGAGCAGGGTAATTTCAACAGATGCCTGCCGGGCCGGGGCCCCAAGCCTCCTCCCCTCACTCACCCCCAGCATCCCAGTGCCCTGTCATTTTCACTCCTCGCGCCTCCCCACCCCCTCCACAGGCAGCAAGAGCTCCTGTGAGGCTGCCGCCGCTGCAGGCCAGCCAAGGGAGAGCCAAGGCTGCAAGGGGCCCTGGAGAGAGAACGCGTCACCTGCCCCCTTAAAAATCCCAGCCCCCTCCCCACCCTCTGGCCCTGGCTTCAGAGTATGGGGCTGAATCTCATCAACAAGAAATTTGAAGCCATTAAAATATAATAAAAGAGAAATTAAATGTAATCGCTCTGTAAATTATAACTAATTGAAACATCAATTGTAATGTTTATGGTCTGCATTGGAGTGAGTGATGCCTTTGGAGTCACAAAATGAAAGTTAAATGATGGTGGAAAGTCCTGGAATGCCCTCCCCCACCCTCACCCTCTACCCAACACGCAGGGAGGATCTAGGGAAAGCGCAGGAGCGAAGGAAGCAAAAAGACAGTGGGGAGTTGGGGGGCGGGGCACCAGGGAAGGCCAGAGCAATGGGTGCTCCCCCTCAGGCCCCAGCTCAGGCCCCAGCTCAGCTCAGCCTGCTCGGAGCCTGTGCTTCCAGCACTGTCCCTAAGTGCAGGCTGTGGGATGTGTCACCCTTCCTAAGCAGTCCCACCAAGCCCTAGCTTCGGGGCAGATGACCTTCTTCAAGTCTCATCTACACGGTTGCTTTTGGCTTGGATGTTGGCCCGAGTTCCGAACACCAGGACCGAGTTTCCAGAGTCATGGGGAGCATGGGGTACTTGAATGGATCCCGCGCTTTAGAGTCTCAGGCTGTCTACTAGAATTGAGTTTTTTGTCTTTGCGCCTCCAGCACCCAATCTGATGAGCACCCCAGGAGCACACCCGGAGCACCCCCAGAGCGTTGGTGACGTGAATGGAAGTCTCAGTGCAACAACCGATCAGATTTCCGGGAAGCCAGAGATTCTTGGCTTCATGCAGGCTGGAGGGAGTTAGTCCGTCCGCCAGAGGGTGCTCTTCCTCTGCTAAAAACTGGAGAAAGGAGCTGGGAGGGCAAAAGCTGTAAAGCCAGGGCCTCCCCACGTTCCTGGGTGAAGGGATGGCAGGGTCCCCTGGGGCCACGGTTTGTGACTCCTGGTCAAATGTTGGGTTTAATGGGCTTGCAAGGGAAAAGTGTTTTTCAGTGAGCGGAAAATGTCTCCCTGGAGACTGCAGCAGTACTCCAGGGTGACCATCTCTCCTTAAGGTGCTCCTGGCCAGCAGGTGGGAGGGGCTCCAGACAGAGGGATCCTGACCTGATCCCTCTCTGTCCTGCTGGAAGGGAAGGGCGGAGAGACACAGGTCAGCCCTCGCTGTGACCGAGCTAGGATGACAGTATCCTGGGAACTAGCGTGGGGGCGCACTTAATGTGTGTCGATGCTTCAAGTTAGATTATTGGGTCGCTCAGCAAACCCTAACGAGGCAGCTAAAACCAAGCAGGTCAAGCCCTATGTGCCAGGCACTGTGCTAAGTAAACACTTTACAGGCTTTGTTGAATACACAGAATATTTGAAAACTGCACGCAGCAGATCTGATTGTTATTCCCTTACAAAAGAAGGGACTATGGCTCAGAGGGGTCCAAGAAATCCAGATTAAAGATACAGAAGACAGACAGATAAATAAGACACAGTCTCTTCCTGAATGAGATTGCAATCAAGGGCAGGGTAGGTCAGACCAAACACACAACAGATCATTTTTAAGTGTACTTTTTATTGAATTATAAAATCCATGCACGCAATGTACTGATTATAAGAATAGCCCTGGATATTTTCACAAAGGAGAAAGTGCTGTGAGCCAGCTCTCAGGTCAAGAAATAAAAAAGCCCCCAGAAGTTCATGAACCCCCTCTTATCCTTTCCTGTCACCCTCCTTCCCAAAGGTGACCACTGTCTGGACCTTTGCTGTTACATTTTGCCTGAACAACTAGATTTTATCAGGGACGAAAAACATGAAGGCAACCATATGCATGTAGGGTGCCAGGGGGACGCGTCACACAGCCCACGGCATGAAGAAGACTCCAGGAGGAGGTGGCCACTGCACAAAATTCTGCAGGAGAAATGGAAAGGAGTGAAGGCTGAGGTGATGAACGGGGCGTGTGTGCGACCAAGGACATTGGTTCCAAGTCTCTCATCTCTGGCTACGGATCGTTCTTTTCTGCAAAACGAAATGCGTTCAAGAAGGACTCAGGTCCCTCAGGGTCTCAGCCTCTATGCAGCTGACATTTAGGTCCAGATCATTCTTTGGGTAGGGCCCATCCTATGCATCATAGTGTGTTTAGTAGCATCCCTGGCCTCTACCCACTAGATGGAACACCCCAAAATGTCTCCAGTTTTTGCCCAGTGTTCCTGGGGAGGAGACAGACCTGCCCACCCCTTCATGGAGAACCAGGGGGCGTAGCTGATGAGGAGCACGGCCAGGCGGCCAACCAGAGCAGCGAATAAAGGACTTAGGGTGTGCTCCCAGGGGGATCCTGGCAGAGGCTGGCTTAAACTGTGCCTGGAGGTAGGGGGTTCCAGTGTAGCTCAGGGGGTCCCAGAAATGGTCAGCGTCTCCTAGCAACCAGGGGGAACCTGGGGATTTGCTGGAGGGTCAGCCTCAAGCCAAGGGCAGAATTCGCTCTCTGCTCCTGGGAGACAAGACGAAGCTGCCACTCAGAGGGAGGCGCCTCCCCGCCGCTGGGATGGGATTTCTATTAAAATGATTAGCACTGTGTATTTAGGCTCCACAGTGGCATACAATCTACTGTGCATTGTTGTGAGTTTAAAGAAATCAAGGAGGGGCGTCAGGGCAGGGGAGGCCATTCAGCTCAAATTGAACAAGTCCTCCTGTAATTACAAGATCAGAGCATATCCGCTGGGGGGTCAATAATGGGACATCTAAGTACCACTGTTTGCCAAGATTACAGTTTTTGAATTGCTCCATCTCAGATTTTAATTTTCTCTCTCATTGTCACGTCGCCACGCACAGCGATCCAGGCCCCGTCACCCAGCTTGAGAGGGGCCAGTTGTGAAGCTGGGCCAAGCAGGCTTTGCCCAGGCACATCCAACCCTCCACATGAAGTTTTTGTGCTGCATAACAAATTACCACAAATTTAGTGGCTTAGAAGAGCCCATGTGTATTATCTTACAGCTTCCACAGGTCGGGGTCCTGCTTGTGGTTTATGTGGAGCCTCTGCTCAGGGTCCCACCAGGCTGTGCTCAAGGCATTGGCTGGGACTGGGGTCTCCTCTGATGCTCAGGGTTCTCTGCCTACCACATGTGGTTCTTGGCAGAATCTGTGTCCTTCCAGCTGTAGGTTCCTGGCGGCTTGCTCCTTCAAGGCCAGCAGGAAAGAGAGTGTCTGATTTCCAGTCTCTCTTTTTAAAAGCATGCCCTCAATTAGGTTAGGCCCACCGAGGTCATTGCTCTTGTGATTAACTCCAAGTTAACTGCTTAGGGACCTTGATTAAATCTGCAAAATCCCTTCACCTTTGCCACGTTTTGTGGCTTTAGAAGCAAGTTACAGGTCCCACCTACACTCAGGGAAAGGGAATTGTGTCAGGGTGTGGGTCATTGGAGGGCATTTTAGGGGTCTGTTTACTGCACCTTCCACTGGAGCTCCCTCTCCGAGCTCTCCCACCCAAATTCACAGAGCCAGGCCATGGGAAGGCGTCCCTTCCTGAGCCGGCCTCCCATCCACAGGCCTCGCCAAGCACCTCCTGATGCGCTAACTGCCCCCAAACAACCAAGCAGCCAGCCACTGACTGAGAGCCTTCTCCCGTGGGAGAGGAAGCAGAGAAAATAACCAAAGATCTGACACAATCTGACTTCCTGTCCAGTGATCTTTATCCCAGATCAGGCACGTGCTCCCTGGTCTCCGTCCTTCTCTATGTCCCGAGCCCCAGTGAGGATTCCTGGCTGTCCCGATCCTGCAGCCTTGACCACCTACCTCCCTTCTTCCCAGGATGCTGTGCACAAGGGCAAGATGCAAACAGTAACTCCAGGCTGGATGAGGAGAAGAGCCCAGAATTTGGGAACCCAGTCGCCCTGCTAACAATTACCCCACATACTCCACTTCAAGGACTTCCTCCCTCCTTCAAGACCTAGTTAGATGTCACCATGCGTTAACCTAAGGCAACCCTGCTCAGTGCTCATTCCCACAGTTTGCACAGTACTGATGTGCCCTTTGCCCTTGTGTTTGAGTCTCCCTTTCATGATGGTGCATTTACTACTTAGGGTTAGGTGCCTCTGAGCAGTGGAACCTAAAATAATAAGAAAAAAAGTTAAGAGGTTAATTGAGCTCTCTTTTTGCAGTCTGGGTGTTAGCGCCCAGGGCTGGTCTGGAAGCTCTGTTCTGCACAGTCCTCAGAGGGCTCACTCCTCTTCTATCAGGTTGCTCCCAGCTGGCTGGCTTCCAGGTCTAAGATGGCTGCTCCTGCTCCAGCCATCACACCTACAGTTCAGCCAACAAGAAGGAGGAAGGGAAAGAGAAGGATATGCCCCCTCTCTTTTCACCTCTTCTCCTTACACCCCATTGACTGTAAGTTAGTCACATGGCCACAGATAACTCTGGATAGCCCTATAACACAAAAGAAGGGAGGACCGGATGTGGGGATTTCTGGAAATCTCTGTTCTAACTTTACTGTCAGTCTTGTGTACACAGCCTAAGGGATGGATAGTTCTTTTGCATCCAAATCCTTACCCATGCTTTCAATCTCCTGGCCATGATTCCGTATCCATCATTGTTTCATCAAGCACATTATTTATGCATTCTTTTCCTCACTCACCTGTCTACTTGTGTGTTCACTGGTACATTCATTCATACATTTCTCAGCAAATTCTCTCCCTATGACTTGCATGTGGTCAGCACTCAGGACATGGAAAAGATAACACAAACCCTGCCCTCAAGTTGCTTACAAACTGGTAGGGAAAACAGCCAAGGAAATGTAGCATCTTAGTACCCTGAGATAAGTGCCCCGAGTGTGGGCAGAAGTTGCCATGTAGACCTTGTGGGCCCTAACCCGTCTGGTGCTGTACACAAGGTTCCCTGGAGGAGGTGACATCCCATCTGAGTCTTGAGGGGGGGAAAAAACCTCTCAAAGGGAGCAAAAGACACAGAAAGGAATTCCAGACCAGGCCATGGGAAAGTAGAGCAAGTCTGTCTCCTGTCCATGGTGCTGAACCAGGTCCCAGGCCAGAGTCCTGTTTGGTGGCGAGGTCAAGGTAGTCCCTGCTCCCCTCTCATCCACTCTGGACCAGCACTCTGGGTGGGCAGGTAGGATGGCAGTGGTGTGGCATTTAGCTGCACACTTCATTTTCATTACGACCTTCCCATCTCCCCTCTCAGTCTTGCTTGTCAGTCTGTGACCATTAAATTCCTCATTAGCAAATGAGCTTCGGCTGGGCTCATTAAGATGAGGGATGGCCCCAAGGTGCAGCTGGCTGGGGGTGAGTTAGAACTCCTTTTCTCCCTCTTAATTAGAAAATAATGCACCTCCATTCTGTGCACCCCTCTCCAGGTCCAATACCGTGCTCAAACAGCCCCCCAAGGGTTTTTCAGGGGGACCCACTCAAGGGGAAGCCAGGCTGCAGTAGACAAGAGAGAGCATACAGATGCTGATTCATGTGCACACCCCGAATTCACCTTATCAGGGTCTATGCTTCTGCCACTTCATATGAAGCTCAAACTCTGAATGTAGCATCAAAACCCTGCTAGCCATGTTTTAGTCCCCCTTACCAGCCCCCTTTCCTGTGCCCCACACATGTCCCCTGCTTGGAGGCAATAGGAGATGGCCTGCTGGAACCGGCTCATGCCAGCTTGTGAGAGCTGCCTGATACATTGTCAAAAGCTGACTTCACATGGGCAGCTTGAACTTGGCCATGGTGGGAGTATTTACACCACAGGAATCAGCAGATGCTACAAAGTAAGATTTTTTTTTTTTGGTTAAAAACTCAAATTTTAAACATTTTCCACACACCCATGTCTGACGGCTGCTGAGAATGTCACGCACGTGGGTATCTTCCCATCTTTGAATGTGCTCTTCCCTTTGCCAGGTTCTCCTCCTGCCCCCGACATGCCCCCGCTGTCTCTGCTCTCTTCCTGGTGGAATCCTGGTCATTCGTTCAGGTCCTGGGAAGGAGCCCGGTCCCCTCCTCTGTGTTCTGCAGTGTGGGGAAAATATGCCCCAACTAGACTTCCTCCTTAGGGGTTATTCAGCTTCTAAAAACGGAAACCAATTCAAACCGGCTACAGGAAAAGGCAGACATAAAGAGGGGGACCTCACAGAACCCAGTGGCAGAATGTTTAGCTGCTGTCACAGGCACTGGGAAGTTGTCCAACAGCTGCTCTTCCTCGGAGGCACTTTGTCTCTGAGCTCTGCTTACACCTTCCCATTGTGACTTCCCTCGGAGAGGCGTCCTTGGCCCCTTGTTTGCATGAAACCCCAGACCGATTAGCCGCAAACCTGAGTCTCTAAGTTCCGGTTCCAAACCCAGGGTTGTTCCAGGTTAGTCCAATCATCTGAGGCCATGGGGTGTGTTCACATGTTATGGCAAAGGGTAGGGTGGTCACACAGCCACTGCCTCCTCAGCAGGAAGCATGGGGCTGGCTCTGGAGGGGTGGTGGGCAGAGCTGACCCACTTCCCAGGATGGAGGGCAAGCCCCATGTGGACGGAACACATGGACATGTATCTCTAGACCCCCAGTCCTAGCCCAGGGTGAGTACTTAATAAATATTTGTTGATTAAATGAATCACCCCACAGTTTGGGTCTTTCTCTCAGCAACCTGGGACACAGTAGATCCCTGGGGAGCGAGGCAAAAGGCTTTGAGGAATTCAATGAGGAAACGCTTTGTGCCCAAGTAATGGGGCATCCTTTTCTTCCCGTTACTAGCTGTGTGACCTCAGGCGACTAGGTTAACCTCTCTGTGCTTTGAGGGCCTCATCAGTAAAGTGGGGATTGTGATCTTGCCTAATTCAGGGTTGTTGTGAAGACTGTAGGAGATGATCTTCATGGAGCAACTGGTGTGGCACCTGACACATAGTAGACAGTCAACACGGTGGTAGCTTTTGTCCCTGTTCTATCCTGAAGCCACAGGGCAGGGTCCCTCCCTGCTCAGCACCTCCCTCTCCAGGTCTGATGTGACTTCAGTCAATCAGCCGCCCACAGTGATGATCTTCCCATCCCATCCAGGCCGCTGCTCCCAGAGGGTTCAATCCAAAGGCAGGGCCTGCTGACAATGACGGCAGCGCCTTCTCCCCCCGCCCTCCTGAGCTGAAGACTTCATCTGCTGTAATTAACAGACCAACTGCATCTGTCTTGCTTCATTAATAGCAGATCAGCCTGTCAGGCGGGAAATTACGAACAGGAAATTGTGAACAGGAGGGAAATTATGAACAGGAAATTGTGAACAGGAGGAAGTGGACACAACCAGGGCGTGACCCAGCAGCACCCAGCCTGCCCTCCACCTCCACCCACCTGCTTTCGCTTCCCGTCCCTCATGCCCTGTGGCTGACTCCAGAGGCCACAGGCCACATCTAAGGGGAGGAATGACAGAGCAAAAGGAACGGCCCCTGTCACCTGGCCAGGGGCTCCAGAGAGCAATGGGGTTGAGGAGAAGCCTTCACTTGGTAGGGCAGACTGTGGGGAGCAGGTTACAATACATGGCACCCCCCACCTCACACCCAGGCCATGCCTCCCACCGCCATCTTGTTAACACAAGAGGCCCTCCCACTCCCTCCCTTCCCTCCAGGACTCCTGGCCCCTGCCTGGCAGCGTGAACCCAGAACCCAGGACAGCAGTGCTGTTCCCAAGGGTCTCCTGTCATTCACACCCAGGACACTCTCCGAGCCCATGATTTATGGACTTTAATTTTCCCAGCGCCTCAGTCCTGTCCCTTCCGTGCCTCTGGTCTGTCAGGGTGTTTATCTCCTGCCCCCTCAGCCCCTGCCCCCCTCCCCTGTTTTTTAATTTGAAACATCCGTCTGGAGCATCCCGAGATGGGGACGTCTGCGATACCGAATGCATTAAACCGCTGACAGCTCTATTGATTTCCTCTCTTCCGCCGCATAATGCGAGATATATACCAGCTGATAGGCAGGCCCCTGTCCCTTACTTGGAGGGACTGTGCCCTTTTCCGTTCTCACTTGAATGTCCCCTCACCCTGACGCACAGTGAAATAGAGCAGGGGCGCGTGTCCCTTGCCCAAGATGGATTCTCTCTCCTCTGTCGCCCCGACGGGACTGTCCTCGCTGCTGGCGGACGCCATCTAGTGGGCAGCAGCTCTGGCCGCAGAGCAGCAGTCTACGCGGCCGGAGGGGACCTGGAGGGAGGCAGGGGAGTTCCAGGAGTGTCGGCTGTCAAAACCGACTGTGTCCCACCTGGAGAAGACCAGGCAGGCTTTTTGAGGGGTCCCCTCTGCCTGTGTCACCAAGCTCTGGGGAAGGGAACACTGGCCACTCCAGTCCACCTCCCCTTCTCCAGGTGGAAGTTTGGTAAATCCATTGGCAACTCTCGCCTTGGGCTCACATTTAATTGGCAGTCACAGAGCCAGCTGCTGGGCTAAGCACTTTCTGTTCCTCGAGTTCTCTGGTTTTTGAAAAGCAGGGCAGCCGCAGGCCATTGTGCAGGCTACTCGCAGCTGGCCCAGAAGGAGGGATTAGTGACTCTCCTCGACAGAGACAGGCTCAGGGATGCCAGGAGGTTCTGTCAAGATCTCCCAGCCAGGATTTGACCCCACGACTGGCTGTCACCAGGAACAGTTTTCTTCTTACCCCATCACAATGCCTCCTCCAGGAAGACCTCCTGGATTTGATGCCACCCAGTCTGATTGCTTCTTTATTCTGGTCCCCCGGGACTTATATGCTGTGAGAGTTTGCACATTCAGGTAGGCTGCTCTGAGGGTGTTGGGTGGGTTCTCTCCCTTGTGAACCAGCATTATTGCTCTTTGTTCCTGGAGGTTTTCCCTGGGCCCATGCCATCCCCAGCCTGGATCAGTCCCCCACGGACCCCATCTGGCCTCACAGTGAGAAGCACTCACTGTACTTATGGCTTTGCCTCATCACAGCCTCCCCTTCTAGCCTGGGAGCTTCTTGGGAGGAAGACAGAGAAGCACACAGGATCTTAATTCTGTGCCTTCACAGCCGGCCCAGGGGCAGGCACAAAGTCAGCGTGACACAAAGACGAGCGAAAAGATGTTGCTGTGACAGGGAAAGCTCCTAGCACAGTGCCTGGCCAACAGAAGAGCTCCCTAAAAATGGGGTGAGTCCATTTAACCAGTCAATGAGCTGTCTGGGCAGGTGGATGTTTCCTGTCTTATAGGCTCCTTAACCGGGGATGGGGTGGGCACTGCACCTTTTCTCCCACTTCACCCCTCCCCACTTCTACTCCCACCCTCTACAGAGTGTCCTGCTGGAAAAGGGACTCCAGCCTACAGAGGAGAACACCATTCTAAGGTCCAGGGTTTCTCCTGGTGACTACCTGCCCTCATCCCACCTTGCCAGCCAGCCAGAGCCCCAGGTAGAAGCAGTAGAAGAGGACATTGACTCTTTGAGTGTCCCAGAGAAAGGGCTAGGCACAAAGGTGAGAGGTGGCATGGGGTGCAAGGACAGTAGGCTGAGCCCAGAAGACTGGTCGCAATCACGGAAGTGACACCCAATTTTAAAAATAACATCTCCGGGGTTTTGTCCTTCTGACCCAGTGGTGTGTGGTTTTGCCCCCAGGGCATTAGGCAATGTCTGGAGATGTGCCTGACACAATTGTGAGGGTCTGGCATCTGGTGGATAGAAACCAGGAATTTCTAAACATCCTAAGATGTTCGGAACAGTGCCGTCCCCCCAACTCACCCCTACCCCACCCAGAGAATGAACCAGACCAAAGGTCGACAGTGCCCAGTTTGAGAAATCCTGCTCCAGGATGACTGTCATGCTTTGTGCCTTTTCCTTCAGCAGCTGTGGGTGCGTCTTGTGGGCACCTGAGGTTCTCTTCCACTCTGCGGGGGCTGGAGGAAGGGGGTAAGCTGCCTTCCTCTAGTCTCACCGTCTGGGGTTCTCCCCCAAAAGCACCAGGCCCATTGTCCACGCCCTGCCTCTTTTTCTTCATCCCCATCTTTTCCCAGGTACCAGAGTTCAGCAAGAAGGACTCTAGACTCTCCCCTTGCTGAAAACCTTCAAGATTTAATAAACAACTCCCTTCTGAGAATGATTAAAGGCCAGCCCTGCCGGCAACCAGAAGCATGGGCCCCTTGGGGGCCTCTTGGAGATTAAATGAGATGGTAGATATGAAAGCACCCTGTCAGGTATGAAATGCTATACAAATATTACTTCTAATTTATATAAGTACCCTCAGCTTGAGATTTTAGAATTCAAGTCAGAAAGGGGCTAGTGGCTCTCCGTCCAGTCACAGCCTCAGCACCCCCGTGTGGCCACTTTGGGACACTACACCCAGGACAGGGGACTGACTCCCAGACTGGTTTCTTTTATTATCCCACTGAGGTTTCACAGCAGCCCTGCGAGGATGGAGAGGAGGTAGCCTAACCCCACACACTCGCTTTAGAAGCCAGTAAGTGAAGGAGGCGAGGCTGGAGCCAGCCCCGGGCTATTCAATGACTCCTGCAGCGGGCCAGCCCAGGGTGCCCGGGCAGACCCAGACAGAGCCGCAGAAAGCGGGGGAGGCAGCTTAAGAGGCCCACCTCCCCGCACCGCCCCTCCCCCTCGTTAGACATTAACTGAATGAATGGAATGAATTGAAAGAGAGAAAACATGGAGTCTGGGGCGGTCTCCCCAGCCCCATCACATCATGCCACATACCCTCCTGCCCCTCTGCCCCCTGTGAGGTCTGGTGTTAATCCTTTGGCCATCCTGGTGCTGTGAAAGCGGAGGTGAGCTCAGCCTTTGTGGGTGGCCAGGGCGGTGCCTGCCGGGGCGGAAGGAGGCCTATACCTTACCTGCCTCGGACCCAGCCAGGGTCCCTGAGCCGGGCAGGCAACAGAAGGGAGGGAAGAGGACAGGGAGCTACCCGCAGCTTAGACAGGCCCTCCGTCCATCTCCAGGTCTCTGACCC
The DNA here is from genome assembly GCA_004026545.1 of Mormoops blainvillei. Lineage (NCBI taxonomy): Eukaryota > Metazoa > Chordata > Mammalia > Chiroptera > Mormoopidae > Mormoops > Mormoops blainvillei. The sequence goes on along the minus strand of PVJD01014257.1, from coordinate 12,378 downwards.
CACGGCTGCCCCCCTGGTCCTTGGACAATGACAGCAGCCCTCACCATCCCCACGGCCCCCAGCCTCAGGCACTCCAACCCAACCTCCATGCTTCACAGCCGAGTGACCTGTAACGGGCAAACTGGACCAGCTCTGCCCTGCTCTCAAGCCAGGGGCCTTCATGTCCTACAGAGTCCACCCTGGGCCCCTTTCACGGTACTCCATGTTGTGTGTGTATCTGTATGACCAGCGATGCCTCTGTTAAACGCAGCACCCTGGACTCCACTCACAGAGACACAGGCTGTTTCGCTCGAGGTCAGGGCTGCGACCCCGCGGTTACCAGCAGTCACTGCCGCACCATAACCTTTGGGGTTCTTCTTCCCCTGAAGCGTGGGAGGCATCCCCTTCAGGGTCCTTGCTTTGTCTTTTAGCAGCTGCCGTTTATATTACTATTCTTCCCCCCTGGAGAAAACCTTCGGTACTTGAACAAATTTGCCTTTGTGTTTTGTTATTACACATCTATGTTCTCTTATTATACAATGCAAGAGGGTGAACATCTGTCTCCCTGGGATCTCTGCCAAAAGGGAGGTGCAGCCCCTCCTGTTGTCCCTTGTCCCTGTCCTGTAGGCCTTGCAGTGGGGAGAAGCACCAGGCATTCACTCAACAAATATTTTTGTGTACCTACTATGTGCCAGACACGGCTTTGTCCAATTTAACCCTCCATTCCTCCTTCCCTTCCTCCACTCATTCTTTTCTCCCTCCTGCCCTCCCCATGTCTCCCTCCCTTCATTCTTTCATCCCTCCATCCCTTCATCAATCAACCCACCCTTCGCCGAGTGAGTGATCCCAGACGCTGTATCCAGCTTGAGAATCCTACAGTGTCAGCCTGAGCTCCTACTGTGTTTATATGTGAGTACTGCACTTAAAGAGTTTTCAACAGAATGTGGAACCTCATTCTTGCCTTCCAAGAAAAGTCTTGCCTCCATGAAAAGCTGAACATGGCTATACAGCCTGTCAAGAAGTGTGTGTGAGCAGCGACTGGGTGAGTGACGAGTGTCCAGAGTCAGAGGTGAAGGGTCCCCCCGAAGGAGAGGTGGGGGCTGAGCTCTGGAGGATGAGCAGGACGCCGTATCAGCGGGACGGCACCGGCATTGGTCTGGAGTCAGGAAGGGCCCAGTGCATTAAGAAGCCAGTAGTTTGGGCCCAAAGCGGGGATTGCCCATGTGGTGGAGCAGTGGAGTAGAAAAGACCAGAAAGGCCCCAGTGGAGGAGGGCTGGCAGCTCCAGATGCAGGATTTGGGAATGTCCTTCCCAGGTCAGGACTGAGGGATCCATCATCCTCAGACTGGACCCCAACCTTCAGACAATCTAAAATTAATCCCCTACCAGTGAGCTTTTTCCACGTTAACACCCAGATGCTTCTGCAGTTACAGAAACATAGTCTGGCTTCTTTTAAAAGGCTCTCTAATACGATTAGATGAATTTTGGGATCTTGCTGTTCATTTATTTTTCCCTGTATCCCAGCACCCCAGGAAGACACTCAGCCCGGGCCTGTCTAACCCGAGGGAGACCAGTGAATTCAAAGTAAAGTTCATTGTAAAGCACTCTCTCTTCAGGTGTAACAGTACGCGCCAGGCAATTATATTCTGTTGTGCGGTTATTAAATTGGTGGGAAACAAATATAATAAACTTAGACATTTGTAGAGAGGTTAAAAATAAAATAAAATTGGAGAATAAAAATAAAATCGATAGCCACAGGCTTCCCGAAGCCGGCCTGAAGAGATGTTATCTAAGAGTTCAGAGTAATTGCGTGGGCTGGAGGCGGGCCGGCCCGAAAGGGCAGAGGGAAGGCTGCCGGCCCCTCTCCCGTGCGCAACCTCTCAAACTGTTCAGAAGCCTGGGCGCGGGGGTCTGGGCAGCCTGATTCAAGACCTGACTTCTCCGCTTACAGCTCCGACCAGCCTTCATTCTCCCCACAGGTTAAGGACATGAACTTGGCTATTGGTAGCGTTTGCTTACTTTAATTGTGCTCCAGCTCTCATAGGAATTGGACGTGGGCCGTGGAAAAGCTCCCTTAAATGGAAAGGAGGGTTCTGCTTGTGACAGATTAGAGGTCCGTGGAAAAGGAGACCAGAAGGAAATGCGAGGAGCACCTAGAAAGAGGCTGTAAAATATACATAGGAAGGTCACTTCACTTAAAAGAGAAGATCTCTGTTTAGACGCCCAGTGCACAGGTCTGATGACAGGAGTAGATATAAGTGTTAGCTCTTAAAACTGGATCTAAAATAAAATCTAGCAAAGACAAGGGGTTGGTGGGGGTAGAAAAGGGAAGGGAGTGGAGAAGGGAGGCGGCCCATTCTTTACATTCATGGAGCTGCACTGCTCATCTAGGCCAGAAGGGGGCAGAGATGCTGCTGCAATGGGAAGGGAGAAGGACTAAAACTTTTGACCCTTTGCAGATACTGTACACGGGCTCCTCCGGGGATGGGTTTAACCGCCCGGAAACGGAAGTCCCGTTCTTTTCCTTCCTTTCTGTTTCGTTACCGCTTGCTGTAAGTGGTTCTCGGGCGGTACACGGGGGATAGGGGGGAATAATCCGAGGTAATCCACAGCAGGATGAAATTTGCGGACCCCCGACCTGGGTCGAGGGTGCGCGGAAGGAGGATGCAGTGCTACGGGGCCGACATTTCGGGTGGTCGGGAAGGGAAAGCGGGGTTCGCTGTTGGTCCTCGGGCCCTGTTGATGTTAACGTCTGTTTTCCCCGCAGGTGCCGGCCGCGCACTTTCCCCCGCCTCGCAGCCATGGTGAGTACGGCCCTTCCCCGGGACGCGCAGGGCCCCAGGGCGAGGGCAGGAGCGCCTTTGCGAGGGTCTCCGGAGGCCCGAGAGACGCTAGTGGACTTGACCATCGCCAGAAAAAGCCAGGTCTGCAGCTCATTCCCCGTTTTCTTTGTTTTGCAGCCTCGTAAAATTGAGGAAATCAAGGACTTTCTGCTCACAGCCAGGCGAAAGGATGCCAAATGTAAGTGATCGCTTTGGGGTGCGGGGTGAGTAAAGGGGTGGAGTGGGCCCCACACTCCGGGGTCTCTTTCCCCAAAAGCCTGACGAGAGGCTCTTTAATTAAGCACGTACCTGGCTGTCTAGGGGCGGTGGCTTTATAGTATTTCTCGTAAGTCAAACTTCGTTGGCCCGTGCGGCACCTTCTTTAGTAAATGTAAGCATTCTAAACACCGCCCTGAGTTAGTTGGTTTTTGTTTCGTGCTGGTTTGGGGTTGGTGCTGTAAACAGAGAGGCTTTACTGGGTGAAAATCTGGAAATGCAGCCCCTCAACCCGGAGCTGGTGCGACAGGTGCAGTTCTGGGCTGAATGCAGACCCTGCCCACGCTGAGCTTTGCTTACTAAGTAATTTCACTCCAGTGTGTGTTCAGGTCCTGGGCTGTAAAAAAGGGACACGAACGTGTGTAGCGCTGGAGCCCCCAGATCGGAAGCTGCTTTAAGCGTTCGTGGTATTCTGCAAAAACCTGGTGCACTAGCCGACGTGGACGTGCCGGTCATTGCCCACGGTACAGGCGCGTGCAGCCGCCCCTCCTCCAGCCTGAGGCCCGCTTTGAGGGGTCCCGGACAGAGGCACGAGTCCTCTAAAATACCGAACTCGGCGTGTGAAAGGTCAAGAAGCAGCAGCGACAGGACCAGGAGCTGCTCCGGAAAGGAGACAGCTACAGCGCATTCCCCGAGCAGTGCACACTCCTTGCGGCCAGTGGTGGTGGGGGGAGGAGGGCATGTGCAATGACCCCACAAAGTGAAACATCGGAAACACAAAACAGCAGACTGTGGAGTGGCGTGCGCTGGACCCCGGGCCAGTGTGTGCTCGTGTCTACACCAAATAGATTAGGGGATTCTGCAGTTACTCCTTGTAGTGGGTAGAGGATTGGGGGCTGGTGCCTACTACAAGATAGATCCTGAATTCGTGCATCGTGGTAACCCAGAGTCGTCTTTTTTTCTTCTACACCAACGCTTCCTTTCCCACTGAGACGTGTCATGAAGAAAAAGGCAGGTCACGCGTGTACGTAGAACAGTGCCGGGCTGAGACCCTGACCCTCAGATGCTCCTTGTCAGCGGTGGGATGACACTGGTGTGGGGGGAGCCTTTCAGTGGGTTCACAGGGGACGGGGACCAGGACCAGGACTGTCCCCTTTGTGTCCCTGAGACCTGAACAGGCTGTTGCCCTTGATCTTCTGGTAGCGTGTATGAAATGGGGACCACCTCCTGGAACAGTAGCATCTGGTGGGAATGTCTGCCCTGCCCAATGCTTGTGGGGACCGCAGGTGCCACCATGCTTGTGTTGGTCTGCTGTCGTGCTATAAAGAGGAGGTGGTCTTCACGTCAGTTTTAGTTCAGACCAGGGAATCTGGGGTCGCTGCCAGTTCAAATCCCAGCCTCTATCAAGAGGTAGCTGTCAACAAGTTAGACGTGACATGGTGCCCTGGCATTGAGGGGGTGATAGTAGTGTCTGTCTCGTGGGACTGGTGCAAGGGTCACATCAGATGGTCCATTAGAGACCTTGGTACAACGAAGAAGTGACGCTCAGTCCATTCGATTCATTTGCATTTTAATTCTGTTTGGGAACCTGATTTTAGAGTTTGTCTCATGAAGGTAGGAATCGCGGTCCCCTGGACATAATAGTGTATTCAGTAACAGTTCTGTTTTTATTTCTGAAATGACGTAATGTAAAATTTACCCTTTTAAGTGTACATTTCGCTGGTATTAAGTACATGTACATAAGTACATTGCATCTCCAAAACTCTTGATCTTGCAAAGCTGAAACTCTGTACCATTAAACAGTAACTCTCCATTTGTCTCCCTCCGACCCCGCGACCACCGATGTGCCCGCGACCACCGATGTGCTCTCCTTATCCATTTGACTGCCCTAGGAACCTCAGGAGTGCGATCAGTGTTTGTTCTGTGACTAGCTTTTTCATTTAGCATAACGTCCTCAAGGCTGAATGACCCGTTGTATGGATAGAGCACATTTCGGTTTTCTTTTCATCCTGCTATGGACGTTTGAGGGGTCCCCCCTTTTGGTTACGATGAATAATGCTGCTGTGAGCATCGGTGTGCAGGTGCCTTCTGTCCCTCCTTTCGTTCTTGGGGTGCACGCCCCTGTGTGGGATTAGTGCATCATATGATAGTGTTGAATACACGTTTTTTAAGAGATCAGTGTACCTTAAAGATTCTTAAAGGTGTACAGCAGCTGCTAGGGACATGCAACATACGTAGCTTTGAGAGGAATGTTACCGTAGCAGAGTAGGTTGGTTTGAATGAATATATTTCCGGATTGATTAAAACATGAACCGAGGCGACGAGTGCCAGGTGCAGGCTCAGAGCCATGGTGCTTCAGCTTCCTGTTTCGTGCCCTGTCCCTTTAGCAGTTGTCGGCAGAAGTGGGGTTGTGAGTACAAGCCAGCCTAGTGCTCCTTCCGTGCGGTGCTGAGTGCTTGTGTGTCTGGTCAGGTGCTTGAGCTGAGGCACTAGGGCCCGTGTTCAGTCCTAAGTCACCTGCCTCTCGATTGGCTTTCATAATCACAGGTTCGCCGGGAGTGTCTGAGCTGTTCTTTAAAAAGTGGGATGCGGGGTTTGCTGGGTCCCTGAAATGACTGGCCTGCAGGGAAGCAGTTGTCTTCAGCAACCAGAGCGGCTGCCGGCCGCATGGAAATGACTGACACTTGGCTGTAACCAGGCGTGGGAGATTCCACACCCCACGCTGCTGCATCCAAGCTGCACCTGGGGCTCTTTATTGTCTGAACCGTGGTCCTGAGAGAACTTGGCGGCAGCAGATCCCAGAAAATGGGTTCCTTATCAGTTTTAGGAAAAGTTTCAGCACGCAGTCACTGTGCTTTAGTATGGCCCCTGCAAGTTCTCATCCGCAGAGAACTGACTTCCAGAAGTAGAGGGGTGGAAAGTCCTTGATCCCCGTAGATATCCTGTCTCCTTTCTTTATAAACTGCTTCCGTGCCTTCAGAAAAATAAGATGGAGACAGTGTTCTCGGATGTGTTCAGCGTGCCAGATAAATAAAGAGGCCAGTTACAGTCGAGCCCATACCTGACACTTTTAAAATATTGGGGTCTTAGAGGAAATCTTGTTTCCAATTTCAGCAGAGGGACCGGACAGGGACAAGCACAGCTCTGTCAGTGGTTGCGGTTATAAGTGTCATGTTCTGTGTATTTGTAAGGTCTGGTAAACCTTGTGATGTCTTTTCTGTGGTGCGATTAAATTGCTGACTCTGGTCCATTTGGTAGCCGTCAAGATCAAGAAAAATAAGGACAATGTGAAGTTTAAAGTCCGATGCAGCAGATACCTGTATACCTTGGTCATCACAGACAAAGAGAAGGCCGAGAAGCTGAAGCAGTCCCTGCCCCCAGGTGAGTGAGCGGGAGTCCTGGGCGGGTGACCAAGAATGCGGACGGTGCCCGTGTCGCCGACGTACTTCGTGAGTTGTGCCCAAATGGAGGAAAGTCCATTTCGTGGCCTTGAGTACCTGCTCTTGCTGTTGGTGGTACAAGGAATGGTGATTCCGAGAGACGGCAGCCCGTGCCAAGAGTCCCTGGCCACAGGCTCCCGCAGTTCACTCTGTGCGTTTCTGACGCGGGATACTCACAGCTTACACTTGCTCCGGGAGATTCATCCTCACCAGGCAGGTGCTGGTTTTGATGGGTCATCTTTACAAGCAGGAAAACCGATGAAGCACAGTAGGCCCTGAGCCTGGGTTAATTGAACAGAGTCCGTCCTCATGATGGAAGGACCCAGGAGCACAAAGTGTCTCTGAAGACTGCCTCTTCACAACGAACAGTTAACCAGTACTGCTTGGCTCTGTGAGAGCTGATGGGGACCTCTTTATAAAGGCTGACAGGCTTTAAAAAAAAAAAATCAAACTAAATATTTTAAGCAAAACCTCTCTGGTGGGCTTAATTTCTGAGCTTTATGAGCCCTCTTCAGCTAAGTACAAAAATCCAGACAAGCAACAGTAACTCAAAATGTGTCCTTTGGGTGACTCACTTTTATCTCTTCTGTTCTAGGTTTGGCAGTGAAGGAGCTGAAATGAACCAGACTTGCTGATCTGTATTAAAATGTTAAAAATTCTTAGTGTTGTGTCTTTGAAGATGGGAAGGGAAGTTGTGACTTGGTCATAGCTTCTGCTGGGGGTGGGGGGTGGAGGTCCCGGTTGCAACCTCTAATGTTGGGCTGTGGTCCTAATGGGCCAGTAAAGCCATTCTTGTTTCAGCCTGTGTTTGAAAATAAATGGATGGAAATAAGCAGAAGAGCCAGATCCTTGTGGAAGCAAGCCAGTACGCACTCGGGAGATTAAGTTTCTTAGGTGAAATGAGCTCCCCGATAATGAAAGTGGTAGCTGAAAGTGGGGGTTGATGAACTGCCTTGGCAACGGCTGCAAGCTAAGCCATCCTTGGTGTGTGGGGCTGTTTTCATGTCTGCCGTGCTGAGGCCGGATCGGGTGTTGGATGTGAAGACACTGTTTCCTAAGTACCGTTCATGATAAAGCGGTTGAGGGACAGCACGGGGCATGATGAGACTGATACAGGTGAAAGGACTATTTATCTTAGGGTTTTTAGAAGGGGGGAAGGGTGGGAGAGAAACCGGTCAGTTGACTCCTGCACGCCCCTAACTGGGGCGGGATTTGGGCCGCAGCCCAGGCATGTACCCTGACTGGGAATCGAACCTGGGACCTGGTGGTTTGCAGGCCGTGACTCAATCCACTCAGCCACACCAGCCAGGGCTGAGGGCAATTTAGATGCCAAGCTTGGAGGAGGGAGCCTTTGAAGCTGAGAACGGGGAAGGAAATGTTAGCCTAGTAAAGTGGATTGAGCATTTCCAGGCAGAGAACATCCTGAAGCAGGAAAGCAGACCCTACAACAGAGAGAGGAGTCTATAAAAATCAGCCAATGTTAAAAGGAGGAGCCAGCGTTCCTGCCGGAGGTCAGACCCTGGGCCTCAAGGCAGTGGGGTGGTGGGTACGTGGATGGGGTGCTACTTGAACACGGGCAGGAGGGCCCAAATCCCAGCATGAGTGGCATTTTAGGTCCCAGCTAGGCCTGACTGGGGGTTAAGTCCTGGTTCTGCCCCTCGGTAACCTGCATGATCTTGACAAATTACCTCGCCTCTGAGCACCCGGCAGGGAGAACGTCATTGAACCTGAAATCCAGCCATTCCCGTGTCAGGCCATCAGGCTTGTGCAGGCTGCGGGCTCCTAGGACCTTGGCCAGGAAGGGTTCTAGCCCCATTATGCACTGTGCGGGTGTTGCCAGACCACTTGCTTCTCCCAACACGGCCTCACTTTTCAAGTTGTTGTGGCAAATAACTGATGCTTATTTCCGTGATGATTGTAAGGGTTTAATTAGGTAACGTTAAAGGTTTTAAAGTGCTCTTGGCACTATCGAATTTGGGAGATGGGGTTGTGGTCATGCCAGCATCGACCACAAGGTGGAGACATACTCCAACAAATAAGCAGTTGGCCTGGCCTGTCTAGAAATAGTTACAGGCTAAAATCCACTCCCCAGTAGCTAACTGCCTGAGACCACTGATTTTTCATAAGAATTTTAACGGCATGAGGTGGTTCTTGAACTGGCTGATGAGAGATGTGGGTTTTGTTTCCTCCAGGAGAGGGGTCCACGGGTGCTTGGTGACTTGACAGCCCTAGATGGGGGACACCTGCAGAGTTCAGTCTTTTCAGTTCAGTCTGGGGAGGGGGGGCTGTACCAGCTGGGCTTCCTTTGTCCCAGCACATTGTCCGGAAACCAACCCCAGGTCCTAGGAGACAAGCCCTCCATGGCCAGAGAAGGCCTCCTTTCATGCCAAGGCTCTCAGCCCCAGGTTTGTGCCTTGGGAGTCACAGTTGGCCATGGTGGCCAAAGCAGATCCCAGAGGTTTGAGCTGGTTTGAGGCACAGTGTGTCTCTAAACCCTCTGGTGGCAGGGCCCACCACTGCCTTGAAGTCGGCCTGCTAGCCTTTCGGCCTGGGTGTGTGCCAGCTGCACCAGGTAGGCCACAGGTCCCAGTTTGGGAAGGTTCTCATTTCAAGTCCCTAGGAGGTCCCCTGTTCAGCCCCCTGCTCCCTGGCTGGCCTGGCTGTCACAGGCCTCTGGGGAAGCGGCTAAAACACTTGCTGTCTGGCTGGGTGCACACCAGCCAAGCAGGTTTGGATGTTCCACTGCACCCAGGTGACTGATGGCCCTGAGAGTGAATTTTTGTAGGTGCTGCGGTCTTCCCCCCTCCCCTCACCCACTCCCTCCCTGGGGCCCAGTCCCAGCACTGCAAAGGCTGCCCTGCACTACATTCCAGGTCAGTCCTAAAGGCATGACTCTACACTTACCAGGAGCCAGGCTCCTCCCTGTTGGGGTCCCTTGTCTCTTGCCCTTCCCCTCCTAAAGAACTGACAGTTCCCAGTTGTGACTAATCTTCCTGGGGGAATGCTATGTCCTTATAACTTCCCAGTCCTTTGGGAGGCTCGGCAGGGACCAGCAGCTGTTGTCTTCTGTTGCTGTTGACATGGAAGAAGAGAGGATGGTGTACGTGGCACCAGACTGTGCCTGTCCCAGAGGTTCCTGGGACAGTGTAGGTTGCAGCGGCATGGTCACGCCTGTCGTCATTGCCCATGGAGGGCCCCACAAAATTGCTTCAAGTCTGTTTTCCTCTGCAACCAGCAGTGGTGGCTTCAAAGCCCAAAACCTTTACCAGGGGCTACAGGGCCATATGAGACCTGACTTATGCCCACCTTGGCAGGCTTTTGTTTTTCCTTAAAAAAATAAAGGTATGTATTTTATTTTTTATAAAGGTATTTATTTTAAAGTAAGGCTAGCCCTGGCTAGTATAGTTCAGTGGATTGAGCATCAGCCTGCGAACCAAAGGGCCACTGGTTCGATTCCCAGTCAGGGCACATGCCTGAGTTGCAGGCCAGGTCCCCAGTGGGGGCTCATGAGAGGCAACCACACACTGATGCTTCTCTCCCTTTCTCCCTTCCCCCCTGTCTAAAAATAAGATGAAATCTTTTTAAAAAAAGATTAATGAAGTTCAACAAGGTTGATGGTTTCAAGAGAAGCTTGAAAAATTTTTAAAAATAAGGCTTATTGGGGGTATAATTTACAGTGACAGTCATCCTTTTTGGTGTCTAGTTCGGTGAATTTTGACAAACATTTACAGTTGTGTGACCACCACTGCAATTGACAGTCTGTCACCCCCAAAAGTTCTCTTACACCTCAACCCCTGGCAGCCAGGCGTTGGTCTGTTCTCTGCAGTTTCCAGTCTTTCCTCGTCACTCTTGACTTTGCGGGGTGCACTTGCTTGATTTCCCTTCACCCCCCTGCCCATTGTGGTCCCTCATCTCATAGTCGCTTCCCCGCTGCTCAGAACCCCCCTGAGTCATCTGGCTCTCACCTCGTCGTTCTCCAGGAAACACCCCTGGGCACCCCCACCCCCAGACCGGACTCCATCCCCGCTTTTACACACTAACAGGGACCCTGTGTGGGTCAGGGGCTGCCCCTCTCACCTGTCATGCTTGAGACCCCATGCAGACAGGAACGTGCGTGTGGCACTCACTCCTGTATGCCCTCGGACACAGAGAGCGCTCGATCAAAATTTCTTGAGTGAAGGAAAATCCCTGTAAGAGGACAGTTGCCTCTGGCCTCCTATGCCACCTGAGCACACCAGCTGCGGGCATGCGCAGGTGACATGGCCCCGGTCAACAGGGGTGCTATGTTTATTTTTAATATTTTTGTCTTTTAACCTTTATTTTAGAGTAAGTGGTTCATATACTGACTGTCATGTTACAGTATTAGAATATTCTAAATTTGACTGTATACTTACCTTTACCAGTGTGTTGCATGTTTTCATATGTTCTCATGTAATGAGTTAGTATTCTTTTTATTTTGGCCGGAAGAACACCTTTCAGTATTCTAAGACAGGTATGGTGGTGACAAATTCCCTCAGGTCTTGTTTGTTTAGGAAAACCTCTCCATTTCTGAAGGACAGCTTTGTCAGACAGTGTTCTCGGTTGACAGTTTTTTCTGTCAACACTTCAGTAGAATCAACTCACTCTTTCCTGACTTAAGGTTTCTGCTGAAAAATTTGCTGATAGCCTTTTGGGGGTTCCCCTGTAAGCTACAAGTTCCTTTTCCTGTTTTTAAAAATATCTCTGGTCTTTGATTCTTGACAGTTTTATTACATTGTGTTTTGGAGAAGGTTTCTGAGTTTCCGGACCTATGAGCTTCATAAACTTGGATGTCCACAGGCCTCCCCAGATTTGGAACTTTCCCCAGCTACTGTTTCTTTACATAAGCTTTCTCCTGCTTCTCTTCTGTCTTTCTCTAGGGCTCCAACAATATTCTGACTGTTTCTCTTGGTTCTATCCCACAGATTACATAGGATTTCATCATTTTTTCATTCTCTTTTTAATTCTTCTATGTGTGGATAATTTCAAAGGCCCTGTCTTGTAATTTAACTTTTTTTCTCCTTAATCCATTCTGCTGTGGATAACCTTTACTGTATTTTTATTTCATTCACTGCATCTTCAGATCTAGAATCCTTCTTTTTTTGGTGATTTCTGTTAAATTTCGAATTTTGTTCATGTGCTGTTTTCCTTGTTTTGTTGAACTGTCTTTTCCTGTTTTCTTGTAGCTCACTGAGCTTCTTTAAAATGGCTATTTTGTGCCCTGGCTGAGTAGCTCAGTTGGTTAGAGCATTGTCTGGATGCACCAGGGTTGTGGGTTCGATCCCCAATCAGGGCACGTACAAGAGGAAACCAATGAACGCATGAATAAATGAAACAACAAATTGATGTTTCTCCCCCCCCCCCCCAAGGTCAATAAGACTACTATTTTAAATTATTTTTCAGGTATATTGTTGATTTCCTTCTCTTTGGGGTCAGTTACTAGAAGATTATTGTGATTCTTCGGTGCTGGTATATTTTCTTGATTTTGTGAGTGTGTGTATTCCTGAAATCTTGTGTTGTTAAAGCAGAAGTTACCTCCTCCAGTTCTTGCGGACCGATTTCGGGAAAGGAAGAGCTTCCATCCACCCTGCTCAGGATTTCGAGGCTGCTGCAGAACTTCCATGGGTACGGTTAGTCCGTGCGTCTTGCTCCCTCTTGTGGCAGAACTCGTAAGTTTGAATGCCTTCTCTCGCAGCCCTGCAGCGCACTAGGCGAACGCTGTCAGCCGCTCTTGTTTTCTCAAGGGCAGAGCTAAAGGGGAAATTTGTGGCCTCTCCCTGGCCCACAGATTCAAGCCAGCTTTCTGTGCACGCTCACGAGATGTCTGCCGAAGCGTGCGCTCCGCACTGTCGAGAGCGCTCACAGGGAGCCAGTCACGAGGTAGGCGTGTCTGTGGGCTAGTC